>SJYC01087756.1:0-13284 GCA_006408675.1 Madoqua kirkii
TTTCTTTGGAAAATATTTTTCAAGTTTGTAGCTTATCTTTGTAACTTTTTAAATGTAATCTTTATTTCTTTTTGTGTTTACTGATTGTTTAAAAAATTTGGGCATCATATTTAAGAAATGTTCCCAATTCTGAATCATAAAGATTTTTTTTTTCTATCTGTTCTTCTAATACAATTAAAATTTGCCTTTTTCAGTTAAGTTTGTAATCTAACAGGAATTTGTCTTAGTGGTTAATGGGAGGTGGGGGATACATTTCACTTTTTATGTATGTACACATAATTAGCTAAGCATCATTGACTGAATTATGCTTTTTTAAATAACCTTTTCTCTAGTGAAAAACAGGGACATCTGGTCCATTTAACGTTTTTGTATGTGCACTTACCTGCTCTTGAGCTTTCTATTCTGTTTCATTGATCGGTTTGTCTATCTTCACAACAGCATCAGTGTCTTAATTGCGACTATTTGATAATATATTTTGGTATTAGATATAAAAAGAGCTCCCCCCTCTCCTTCTTCAGTCTTCAACAGTGTCTAGGGTATTCTCAGGAGAAGGCAATGGCACCCCACTCCAGTACTCTTGCCTGGAAAATCCCATGGACGGAGGAGCCTGGAGGGCTGTAGTCCATGGGGTTGCTAAGAGTCGTACACGACTGAACGACTTCACTTTCATGCGTTGGAGAAGGAAACGGCAACCCACTCCAGTGTTCTTGCCTGGAGAATCCCAGGGACGGGGGAGCCTGGTGGGCTGCTGGCTATGGGGTCACACAGAGTCGGACACGACTGAAGCTACTTAGCAGCAGCTGCAGAAATGCAATGGATTTTAGATATCGAATATATATTCTGCCGCTTTGTTACATTCTTTTACTAATTCTGTCCCATCTTAATCGTATATATTTTTGTTTTGTTTTCCATATAGACAGTCATGATCCAATAAGAACAATTTTTTAAAAATTATTCATTCATTCATTCATTTTTGGCCATTCCGGGTCTTTGCTCCTGTATGGATTTTCCTCGGCTGCAGAGAGCGGGAGCTGCTCTCCGGCCGTGGTGCGTAGGCGGCTCAGTGCAGTGGCTTCCAGCTCCAGAACTGGGCGTCAGCAGGCGAGGCTCTGGGACTCTGGAGCACCGGGTCGGAAGCTGTGGTCCACCCGCTTAGTTGCTCTGCAGCGTGTGGGATCTTCCCGATCAGGAATCGCTCCCACCGTGTCTCTTGCACTGGCAGGCAAACTCTTTACCCCTGAGCCACTGGGGAAGCCTGACAATTTTGTTTTATGCTGTGCACTTCTTGCCTTCCAGTTCTTTTTTTGGCATCATGTGCCGGCATGGATTTTCAGTATTGATTACTATATAATTTCCTTCATAACATTCTTCTCATCTTGCTTTTGTTTCTGAAAGAGGTACTAGCCTTATTGAACTGCTAGCAGTGACGGCTCACTCATTTTCTGTTCTCTGAAGTTTCTGTGTCGGGCAATACACTCCTGGAAAATCTGTTAGCGCTCACCTATCATCTGTCTAGCCCTGGTGGGGTTTGCTTTGTTTTGTCTTATGGGATTCTCAAATGACTGACTCATCTTTCCTCAACTGACGATTCTGCCTTCTATTTCTTCTCGAGTCACTCTTGGAAAATTATATTTCTACCATTTTGTGTTGTCCATTTCTCTCTCTTTCCTGTTCTTTTTTCTCTGTTTTTATTTATTACTACTTGAATTCTTTGTTTTCCAAGTTCCCTAGTGGCCCACAGGTTAAGGCTTGGCTTTATCGGCACTGTGGCCTGGGTTCACTTCCTGGTCAGGGAGCTAGAGCCCTGCAAACTGCATGGCCCCCCCAAAAAGTAGAATCTATGCCTGTACAAAATCTCTTAAAAAGGTACACACACATGAATTGCCCATTTTCCTTATTCATTGTTTTTAAAATGGAAATAAATAGAATAATAAAACTTAGAATGCACAATAGTTACATAAGATTACATATTATTGTGAACATTTTTGTTTCAGTGATTGACAAGCAGGTTTTTCTTTCTTTCTTTTTTTTTTTTCTTTTGTTTTTGCAGTCTAAGATGTTTGGAAGATGTTGCTCTAGGGAAAGTCTTTGGTAGTGAACCATTTCAGTTTTTGTTGATTTAAAAGTACCTTCATTTTACTCTTGTTTTTGATAGTTCTGAGGCCAAGTTCCAGGAGGTTAGTCGGTTTCTCTTAGCAGTTTGAAGTTCCTCTTGCTTTGTCTTCTGGCTTTCCTTGTTGTTGTGATGTTTATTGTCACTGCTTTTAAGACCTTTTCTTTATCTTTGCTGTTTTGTAGTTTCACTCTGATGCATATATTTATGTTTTATTTATTTTGCTGTTTTACGTTGAGCTTGGGGATTCACGTCTTTTGTCATTTGAAATATTCTCAATCATTCTTGCTTTGGGTGTTTCCTCTCCTCCGTTTTGTCTTTCCTTTTGCTCCTCTATTTAGATTTATATTAGATTTTTCCATCTTTTCTCTGTTCTTCATAACTTCTCTTTTAAGATTTCTGCATTTTAGATAATTTCTTCAATACATCACCCCATTTACTAATTCACTCTTTGTGTCTAATACACTGTTCAACTCAGTCATTAATATTTTAATTTAAAACCACTATCTTTTCATTTATAAAATTCCACTTGATCCATTTGTACATTTGACCATTTTGTTTTAACAGTCTCTTGCCAATTTTTAAAATCTTCTGTTTCTTTAAAGATTTCATTCATAGATTTTCCATATCTTGTCTCATAATTCCAATATCTGATGACTCACCGTCTGATTCTGAATCTAAACCTAAACCTGATTTTATTGTTTCTGTTGATGATCACTGATGGTGGCTTGTTTTTGTGTGCTTGGCAATTAATGATTTTGAGCTCATATTTGCTTGCTCATCCCAGCTGCATAAACTGGAGATGCTCTCCTTCTTAGAGAGTTTACGTTCACTTTTGTTGGGAGACTGTGGGAAACTGGACTATTTTTGTTTTATTTGCATCCTCGTAGAACATGGAGTCTTGGCTCAAGCTCTCCCACTCTGTAAAGGGCCAAAACGATTATTCAGTTCCTAGAACCGCATGAGGATTTGTTCTCAGAGCACTCTAGCTTTCTATCTTGCTTTTGGTTTCAGCTCATTATTATTTTTTAATGATCTTATTTCTTCGCGTTTGGCTGTGTTGGGTCTTCTCTGAGTGTGGGGAGCTGGGGCTACTCTCTGGCTGCAGTGCTTGGCCTTCCAGCTGCAGGGGCTTCTCTTACTGGGAGGCACAGACTCTAGGGCACACAGGCTTCAGGAGCTGCAGCCCCCAGGCTCTGAGAGCTCGGTACTTGCAGGGCAGGGTTTAGTTGGTTAAAGGCATGTAAAATCTTCCCAGACCAGGGATCAAACTCATGTCTTTTGCATTGGCAGGCGATTTCTTTACCACTGAGCCACCAGGGAAGCCCCATTATAATTTTGTTTGTTCGGAGAGTTCTCTTGTCTTTAAGCCCAGCAATACATTTCAAAATATGTTTCTTAGAATTTACCCGGGATTTAGTTACAATGGATTAGGAGGAACTTTCCAAAAAATGTGGTCTCCCATACTGTTAGAAGCAGAAGTTTGACAGCTGTGTTCTGGTGATGTTGATAATAATTGTTCTGTTAGAGCAATAGCAGTCTTATCCTACTCTACGGCATCAATTGGTTTCACAGCATCTCTGTTGCAGGCAGACGTTTTATAAAAATAGACGTTATTACCCAAGATGTTTAGAGTCTTTCCAATTCACATAAATGGGTAGAGTCAGAACCAGGGGGAAAGCCTAGATTTGACTTCTGTTTTGCTGATTAGGAAAAAATATAACCTGTGTGGAAGTTCCTAGTCTTTTTCACTTAGCTTTCCTGTAAACTCAATCATGATTTTGAGGGCTGAAGAACAAGCCCCCAAGTTCATCAGGTCTCTGAATACCACAAGCCTAGGAAATATGGCTCCAGAAGACTCCTGGAAAAGTATGTTCACTAGTTTCTCCAGTAAGCTATTTCAGAACCTAATAATTCTTCTGTAATGACTTCCTTTACTTCACTTGGTTTCTTCCTGAATTATATATTTAAATGATATGTTCATTTCCTGTCCTTTTCTTCATCGCTGTCGATGTTACATTTCCGTTTTTCATGATAATCACCTCTCAACCTAATACATGCCTCAGTTTTCTCTTCTTTGGAATAAAGGTATACTCAGTTTGCTTATTGTTAGAGATATTGTTTGCCAACCTCATGAGCCATTTTGGTCATTCTTTTCTGTATATTCTTGAGTATTTCCACCTTTCCTGTAAGTTAAGAAAGTCTTTTAGGTTGCTGAAGGGCAAGTTTTTCTTGACCATTGTTTTCTAATTTTAAGTCTAGAAAAGAACTGGAAGTTACCCCAACCCTGAGCTGGCCATGCTTTCCTATACTAAATGTCTAATTGATTAGGCCAATTAATAGTTAACGGTTCTTTTCTAGTGCATTCATTTTATTTATTTATTTATTTATAATGCTTAATTTAATTTTATTTTTTTACTAATTTAAAACTTTATTCTATTTTACAATACTGTAATGGTTTTGCCATACATGGACATGAATCAGCCATAGGTGTACATGATCTAATTAATTAATTTGGCCATATCGGATCTCAGCTGCAGCCTGTGTGATCTTCTGCTTCGAGGCTTGGAGTCTCTATTAGTGTGGCTCAGTAGGTGCTATGCACAGGCTTAGTTGCTTCCTGGTATGTGGGATCTTAGTTCCCTGACTGGGGACTGAATGCAGGGACCTGTGTCCCCTGTATCGCAGGCAGATTCTTAACCACTGGACCATCAGGAAAGTTCCTGAGTGTACTCTTGAAGGATTCTCTTGTCTGATTTTTCTTCACTAGTGGAATAGATAATTTTTAATTTGGGCCGATAAATCCAGTTGAAAGAAAGTCAGTGATTTCAATATCCATTAACATGTATCTCTTTAAAGAAACAAAATAAGCATATTCTATCAAATTCTGGCTTATGTGCTAATATTTTCCTTTGTAAATATGAAACTTAGCTTAGAAAACTACAGCAACAATAAAAATAGCAACAGCAAAATCTCACTTAAACCAACCATGAGGACTAATTTGTCAAAAATATATATTTAGATTCAGAAAGAAAAAAATCATATGAGCAAGTTTGCAACTTAACTTTCAAACTCTCCTTCTAATCACAATGTCTGTTCTTGATGTACTTGTTAAATTCAAGTATACATTGTTTTATTTGCTATCTAGGTACAAGATGATCTGTGGAACAGAATCAGATCTTGTTTTCTGCCCTGTATATCAGTTGAATGTAATATTATTGGAATCAACCCAACTGTTCATATATTAAAAAAAAACAACAACACTGGAGTGTTTGTGCTTTGGTTACATTACTTTCATTGCTTCTTGCATTTCTAGACAGATTTTCAAATTTCCTCCACGCCAGGCTGACTGGCATCACAATGGTTTTCATTGTCAAAAGTGTGCTGGGATGTCAGGCTACTCATGCTGGAAAGTGAGCATCTGGGGATCTGTTTCTGAAGACATGGGTGTTCTCCTAGAATCTATCCTGACTTCCACACTGCCTGCCCCAGATTTGTAGATATCTGTGAGCAGCTACCATATATGTGGTATCAGGCAGGTCTTGGGACTGAATGCAGGGACCTGTGTCCCCTGTATCGCAGGCAGATTCTTAACCACTGGACCATCAGGAAAGTTCCTGAGTGTACTCTTGAAGGATTCTCTTGTCTGATTTTTCTTCACTAGTGGAATAGATAATTTTTAATTTGGGCCGATAAATCCAGTTGAAAGAAAGTCAGTGATTTCAATATCCATTAACATGTATCTCTTTAAAGAAACAAAATAAGCATATTCTATCAAATTCTGGCTTATGTGCTAATATTTTCCTTTGTAAATATGAAACTTAGCTTAGAAAACTACAGCAACAATAAAAATAGCAACAGCAAAATCTCACTTAAACCAACCATGAGGACTAATTTGTCAAAAATATATATTTAGATTCAGAAAGAAAAAAATCATATGAGCAAGTTTGCAACTTAACTTTCAAACTCTCCTTCTAATCACAATGTCTGTTCTTGATGTACTTGTTAAATTCAAGTATACATTGTTTTATTTGCTATCTAGGTACAAGATGATCTGTGGAACAGAATCAGATCTTGTTTTCTGCCCTGTATATCAGTTGAATGTAATATTATTGGAATCAACCCAACTGTTCATATATTAAAAAAAAACAACAACACTGGAGTGTTTGTGCTTTGGTTACATTACTTTCATTGCTTCTTGCATTTCTAGACAGATTTTCAAATTTCCTCCACGCCAGGCTGACTGGCATCACAATGGTTTTCATTGTCAAAAGTGTGCTGGGATGTCAGGCTACTCATGCTGGAAAGTGAGCATCTGGGGATCTGTTTCTGAAGACATGGGTGTTCTCCTAGAATCTATCCTGACTTCCACACTGCCTGCCCCAGATTTGTAGATATCTGTGAGGCAGCTACCATATATGTGGTATCAGGCAGGTCTTTTGCCTACAAAGGTCCGTATAGTCAAAGCTATGGCTTTTCCAGTAGTAATGTATGGAGATGAGAGTTGGAACATAAAGAAAGCTGAGCACCAAAGAATTGATGCTTTTGAACTGTGGTGCTGGAGAAGACTCTTGTGAGTTCCCTGGACAGCAAGAAGACAAACCAGTCCATCCTAAAGGAAATCAGTCCTGAATATTCACTGGAAGGACTGATGCTAAAGTTGAAGCTCCAATACTTTGGCCACCTGCTGGGAAGAGCCTACTCTTTGGAAAATACCTTAATGCTGGGGAAGATTGAAGGTAAAAGGAGTAGGGGATAGCAGAGTATACAATGTTTGGATGGCATCACCGACTCAGTGGACATGAACTTGAGCGAACTCCAGCAGAGAGTGGAGGACAGGGAAGCCTGGCATGCTGCAATACATGAGGTCACAAAGAGTCAGACACAACCTAGTGAACTAACAAGGAGTAACAACAGGTCATTGGTTAAATGTCACTCTTGGCGGGATTCTTTGAAGGTCTGCATTTTGTAATATGCAGCAGCTTCTTGTCACAGTTTTGGCATCCCCAAGTAAAAAATAAAATGGAACCAAAGTCAGCCACTGTTTGAAACTGAGCTGGCAACCAGTTAGCTATCAATAAGTCAATGAAGGATATAAAGAGGAAAAGGATAAAGACGAAAAAAATTGGGTCGATCAGAGGAGGCCATCTGGGAGAACAAGGAAGGTGATTCAAATCAATCTTATTTGAAAGCTAGAGTTTCCTTAGAGTTTTCAAACACACTTCAGTTGGCTGGAGCAAATCAGCAGATGGTGTTTGTAAAAATAAATATGGCCTATGGAATGGAGTTTAGATGAGATACAGAATCTAGGAAGGCTTTATCTGAGATGTACTATCTGAGGAAGTCTTGGGACACAAGTAGAATTTGGAAGATGAAGACACAGGGCTGTGAAAGAAGGGGGCAAAGACATTCAAGGTTGAGGAATGGCTCGCGATTCAGACGTCATGGAGCTGCTGCATAGTGAGTAGAGCAAACATTTGGGTTTAGCTAGAAAGTAGAATTCATATCTGGCAGAGGTCAGAGACGGTGCTTAGCTCACAGGTAATGGGGACTGGGTTTGGTAGGCGGCGGGAGACCCTGAAAAGCTTTGATGAGCCAGAGAGATGGCTAGAACTTGGCTTTAGGAAGACTGGGATCACAGAGATTTTGTTATACAAACTAGCTAGCTTTTGTAAAGACAAATTCCAAGCTTTCAAATACCATTAGAGACTCTTTTTAGCCTTGGACTGTAGAGACAAAGTCAGGGTTGGGTTGATGAGACCTGGATGTCAGTGGTAGATGCTGGACCCTGGGTAAGAGGATCCTTCCTCGAATGAGATCTGGTCTTTAATCTTGGAGGAGGGCATCTACTGAGGCTATTGTCAGCTCTTCTTAGAAAGATCAGAGAGGCAGACTCCCCTGCTGCTCCTGTCTCTACATGACCTTTCTTAGTGTGGTTTTTTATTTTTGACTTTGGCTCGAATTCTGATCTTGGCTTGACTGTGTGTTTTTTCTCTTCAGGTGCAGACTCTCCTGAAAGCCTTTGATCACTTTGGATCACAAGGTCTTTATCTCAGGTCCCATTTTACGCAACGTGTGCTCAGTTCCTCAGTCTTACACGACTCTTTGCAACGCCATGGACTGCAGCACGCCAGGCTTTCTGTCCTTCACTGTCTCCCAGAGTTCGCTCAAACTCATGTCCACTGATTCAGTGATTCCACTCACCATCTCATCCTTTGTCACCCCTTTCTCCTACTGCCCTCTGTCTCTTCCAGCATCAGGAGTTGGCTCTTCACGTTAGGTGGTCAATGTATTGGAGCTTCAGCATGAGTCCTTTCAGTGAATATTCAGCGTTGATTTCCTTTAGGATTGACTAGTTTGATCTCCTTGCTGTCCAAGAGACTCTCTGCTGTCCAGCAGTTAGGGGCTATTTATTCACTTCTGAAGCTTGTGAGTGAGAAAACTACAAATTACTTTCTACCCCTACAAATGCTTTAGTCAAAAATGAAAGACACTTTGAAGAAAGCGTTCTAGATTCTACGGATGAATCCTCAGCTTTTCTGTTGCTGCCTCTGGAAACCCAAGAATTCAGTGTTTACCTTAAAGAAGGATGATTAAAGTTCCGACTTAGATATAATCACTTTCTTCAAGATTCGTGTGTTGATACCTTACTCTTTGGGGTTTTCCTCAACGTTTCCATGTAAGTTACCTATCTGTCCCTCCTCCTCTGACCTCTATACACTGGAGAGAAGTAGAACTTCTGTTATTAGCATAACTTTAAAACCTGACAGGTAGTATTTAGACATTGATTTATGGCTACAATCCTACGTAAGTTTCCATCCCTGTCCACACATCTTAGAGACCCCAATGAGTGCCATAGATGCATATTTTTTAATGAATGTGAACTTAACCATTAATGTAACATCACTAGTTTAATGCAGATACTTTTGTTAAATGACAATATAATTACCAGTCACCGGCAAACCTCAAAAAGCTTGGAAGGTTGGATTCAGTTAAACACCCGAGAGCTGAGATGCTTATCTGAAGTTTACCCCTTGAGTTGAGCAAGTCCAGACTGGAAAATGCTCAAGACCTATCTGATACTCGCGTTAGTAATTCTGTTTTTCTGTGTCTCCCTGTCAGCATTTCTATGTTTCATCCTTGACCTATTGATGACGCCAAATATAACACGAAAAAGATAAAAGTCATCTCCATCAAATCGAGCCGAATAAAATTTTCACAAGATGCTGAGAACAGTTAAACATCCTAAATTGCATGAGAAATGCTACCTTCTTAGAATGCTAAGAAATCTTTTGCCTATCTCCTTCTCCTTGACTCTTGTTTAAAGGTTTTATTGCTACAGAATTTTCTAGTAGTTTTCCCTGACATCAGATTGGGGGTGGGGGGAATTGCTCAAGATGACTCAGATGAATCATATTTGAAAACAAGTCTTTTTTTCTTTTCCCTAGAAAAAGCATTAATGTGTAACCTTTTCAGTATGCTGTGGCAAGCCAGCAAGTTGTGTACTTTAAAAAAATAATTAAAACACTTTCAACACCACGTGTTTTGTGTTTAGCTTAGGAAGCCATTGCATTGGCGGTGGTTTTCCCAGTTTTACATTCCTCTAAATGACCTTCTTTGTCCTTTTCTTGTCTTTGGTGTCATACAAAGATTTTGTGAAGAGGAAGAACTTCAGTTTCTTGGATACCTGGAAAACTGACAGAAAAATGTCCTTTGCCAATGGCTGCAGTTTGGTGATTTTTACTTCCTGCATGAAATCAAGACTTTGGGGACTGTATGCAGCCTTGAATCACTAGGGGCCATGCATTGCTTGATCCTCTGCATGCCACTCATGGTCTTGTAGTGACAATACTGCATCTTGAGGTCCTAGTATAAAGGAAGTTAAAATTAAAAGATCAACTTAGGAATGTTGCCATTATTTCTGGGAAGTTTTAGCCTCCACTGATTTCCAGTCTTCCTGAGTTGGAGAAGTGGCGCACCCCCACATCTTGTGAGGCAAATTTTTGAGCATCCAAATGTGTTAATTTCTCTTCTCGTGTAAAAGGATAAAGCTGGATATGTTTGATTCATTTTCACAAGTATACTTTGAATAGCTTCTGTGTGCTTACATTGTGTGAGTAACAAGGGTAGTGGGGAAGAAGTAGAGAAACAAAAAGATCATCAGCCCACTGATGTGATAAATCAGGTAACACCACATTTTCTGGAATAACACAGTTATTATAAGAGCCAATCGCACAAGCCAGGTTATCGTATTCCTTTACTGAGTTTTCACTCTGGGAAGCTGCACATTGCCTTTATTTCCAGCCACATTTGAAAAGCTTTTTGAGAGGCATGTCAATACTGATATAATTTTAAAAAGTAATAACTGACCACTGAAATGAAAATGTTGGCATGAACTTAGAACCCATGCGCAATTTTGCGCTCGGTAGAAAAGAATAGATACATGTATATGTATAGCTGAATCACTTTGCTGTACACTTGAAACTAACACCACATTGTTCATCAATTACACACCAATAGAAAATTAAAATAAAAAATAAATGCACAATCAAGAAGATAAAGTCAAATAAAAAAGTTTAGAGGAAATTCTTAGATAAACACAGATTTTAAATTCAGAATATTATAATATACCTATTCTAATAATGACTCCAAAAAGAAAGCAACATGTGGGATTTGTGTCTTGAATTTCAATAAAAAGCTATTAAAAAAAAAATCCCAAACAGGTTTTAATCCCCTGTCATAGGGTCTAGCACATAATATTATTATTGCTAAAGCTTTATCTACTTATTCCCACCATACTATGACTTGATTTCTAGTAACCTGAGCCCCATTTTGTTTCTAGAGATTTTCCTGGGCTAGGCCATGCTGCCTCTCTCTGTCCTTAGAAATAGCGGATTCCTGCCATGTAAGACATTAGGGTGACACTGACTAGAGAGTTTGGCTTTTGCATCTTGCAGCCAAAGTTCATCAAGTCATCAAAGATGTCTTAATTGGTTATGTGTATCAACAAGAGCCACTCACAGTATTTCCAGAATGTTGGCTTACATAATCCACTGGGTATATGGCATCTTTTTTAACAAGAAGACAACAGATTCCTTCAGACCTCTACCACTTTCAACCGGATTAGCTAATGGGATCCTCTCCAGCAAAGACAGGACAAGCCAGAAGCCCTTGTCCATCTGGAGCTTGTTTGCACTATGGTGGAGTCTGAGCGTTGCTCTTTTGGGTGAGGTACTAAATGAGGGGAAGGTAAGTCTGGTTCCTTTTCTGGTTGAGCATCTTTGTTTTCTGTGGCAGGGTTTAAAAGCACTTTCAGTCATGCACCCAAGGAGGGTTTTTCCATCATTTAAAAAGAGCTCATTAGACACTGCAAATTGACACAGTACAAACAACATTGAGAGGGTCTGGGTTCCCACATAAATTAGCTCGGTTTGTGCAAGATGAAAAATGCTTTGCCCCAACTGCCAGCCCTACAAACACAGCCAAGCTTGGAGAAAAAACAAGGTGTGCCACTGTGTTTCTTACATCACCAGCAGTCATAAAAGTGCTGTAATTAAAACGTAGCTGACAATTTGCTTAATGATGTGCAAGGCAGAGAACCCAAGGGGGGCTCCCACATGGGGTTGGCTGTGGCCTCTGCCTTTTCAGTGGGAGCAGTAGCTGGCATCTCCTTCACTTGAGAACATGGTGACTAATCTGAGAAGCCGGTAGGGTGGATGGGGGAGCCAGGCCAGCTGTTTTAAATCATCAAGACCATTTTCACAATAATGAGTTTATGTGAGTGAGAAGATACTTAAGGTGTTCTGGAACCATCCGTTTATAATGAGCTAGGTCGCACTGAAGAAAATTACCCTATTCCCCACAATATCACTTAGCCCAATTAACAACTTAATTAGTTCATAATAATAATATGAGGTAGGACTTCTAATTCTGTCTTCTCACTTCAGAATGACTATTATTATATAAGAAAATAATCTTTTTAAAGTTTGTGAGCCACGAAGCCTCAGTAAGAACTGACGTAATGCTCCGAGTCTGGATCTCCGGATAAACTCTTTGACCTCTTTTCCACAGACTCACCTTTGACCTTGAGCCAGTCCCTTTACCCCATCTTTTTTTATTTTTTGGATCTGTAAAATTAGAAAGCCAACTGCATGTATAGATGATTTAAATTTCATTCCTAATAAGCACTATATGCTTGAAAAATTTAGAAACATTCTAGATAGATTTAGGATGTATCTAGATGGTTAATGATTGGAATACACGATGGGACTCAATGTTTCTTGAATTTTTAAAAAATAATTTAAAGATACATTTGCTTAAGTATGCTTATGCTAAAAAAATTGAACTACCAGAAGACATTTGCCTAACACAAACTGTTAAACATTTAAGCTAAAAGGTTCATATCCATGCCATTTCTAAATGCCAGCCTACCATTAATTCATAGACAAACCCTCTGTCTATATCTTTATAAGTTTTAAGTTTAATTACTTCTAATAATTCTTTTCTCTAGTTAACTAGCCAGAAAGTAAGGGAAAAGGGGAACTGTAATGTAAACAACGCCTCTTCCACCATATAAGGGAAGGTTTAAAAGTTAAAATCAATACTCAATAATATGAAGAGACAAATAGGCAATTCTCAGAATCTGGCATTCATTCTCTTCCTTCCTCTGCTACAAGCTTCCAATTTATTTTATTCATTTATCAAAATTAACTTCTTTTATTTGGAGTCAAAACTACTGGAGTGCTTTTTTCTGTTTTGTTAGTGTGGATTTCTTAGGAGTGTTCATTTGACTTCAAAAGCTCACAAACTGCTTTGTTCAGGTGGCTCTTGAGATGTTACACCTTGAACTATACCCTGTACTGACCTTCCACTGTCAAATATGATGCCAAGGTAATTAACCTGCTTCCACTCTCCTCTATTAAGTGGCGAAATAAAGTGGCATTTCGTCCAATCCAAGAACTAGAGTGCTATCAGCTGAGATTCAAAACAGCTTTATGTGTGAAGATTGAAAGAACACTGTTGGGACTTTGTTCCACATCTTGAAAATAGTGGTAAATGGTATGCTTTGTTCTTTTAGTCACCTAGTCATGTCCAGTGCTTTTGCAACCCCACGGACTGTAGCCCACCAGGCTCTTCTGTTCATGGGATTTTGCAGGCAAGAATACTGGAGT
>SJYC01087757.1:0-14835 GCA_006408675.1 Madoqua kirkii
GTCTGGATCTCCGGATAAACTCTTTGACCTCTTTTCCACAGACTCACCTTTGACCTTGAGCCAGTCCCTTTACCCCATCTTTTTTTATTTTTTGGATCTGTAAAATTAGAAAGCCAACTGCATGTATAGATGATTTAAATTTCATTCCTAATAAGCACTATATGCTTGAAAAATTTAGAAACATTCTAGATAGATTTAGGATGTATCTAGATGGTTAATGATTGGAATACACGATGGGACTCAATGTTTCTTGAATTTTTAAAAAATAATTTAAAGATACATTTGCTTAAGTATGCTTATGCTAAAAAAATTGAACTACCAGAAGACATTTGCCTAACACAAACTGTTAAACATTTAAGCTAAAAGGTTCATATCCATGCCATTTCTAAATGCCAGCCTACCATTAATTCATAGACAAACCCTCTGTCTATATCTTTATAAGTTTTCAAGTTTAATTACTTCTAATAATTCTTTTCTCTAGTTAACTAGCCAGAAAGTAAGGGAAAAGGGGAACTGTAATGTAAACAACGCCTCTTCCACCATATAAGGGAAGGTTTAAAAGTTAAAATCAATACTCAATAATATGAAGAGACAAATAGGCAATTCTCAGAATCTGGCATTCATTCTCTTCCTTCCTCTGCTACAAGCTTCCAATTTATTTTATTCATTTATCAAAATTAACTTCTTTTATTTGGAGTCAAAACTACTGGAGTGCTTTTTTCTGTTTTGTTAGTGTGGATTTCTTAGGAGTGTTCATTTGACTTCAAAAGCTCACAAACTGCTTTGTTCAGGTGGCTCTTGAGATGTTACACCTTGAACTATACCCTGTACTGACCTTCCACTGTCAAATATGATGCCAAGGTAATTAACCTGCTTCCACTCTCCTCTATTAAGTGGCGAAATAAAGTGGCATTTCGTCCAATCCAAGAACTAGAGTGCTATCAGCTGAGATTCAAAACAGCTTTATGTGTGAAGATTGAAAGAACACTGTTGGGACTTTGTTCCACATCTTGAAAATAGTGGTAAATGGTATGCTTTGTTCTTTTAGTCACCTAGTCATGTCCAGTGCTTTTGCAACCCCACGGACTGTAGCCCACCAGGCTCTTCTGTTCATGGGATTTTGCAGGCAAGAATACTGGAGTGGGTTGCCATTTCCTTCTCCAGGGCATCTTTGATAACCTAGGGATTGAATCCGTGTTTTCTGCATTGGTAGGTGGGTTCTTTACCACTGAGCCACCAGGGAAGCCTAAAATGGCATGTCTAAGGGCAAAACTATACCCACTCCCAGAAGACCAGAAATGGCCCACATTCTAACTGTTTCCTTATGTAATACCACGGTATCTTAATAAAACAGCCACTCCAGTGCTTTCATTTATTTATTTTGCTTCTGCCTTACAGTCCAACAGTCTACTTACTAAGTCATTTGATTTCCCAGCTGCACTGCTAGAAATAAATGGATGAAGAAGAAAACTTTTCTTGGCAAGGTATTTGATGTACTGTCTTTGTAAGGCCCTTCCTGATGTAGTTACTGAGAAATGGCATCAGCAGAGCCAGTCTCAGAGCGAGATGCTCTCCTTACCAGCACTCCAGTGCCCAGGTACCTAATATTTAATTTAAGTGGAAGATCATAAAAGAAGCACAGACCCTTGGCTTGCAGGGACGGTGGGGCTGCATTTGTTTCTATTATGATTACTGAAAGGAGAGAACTTTGAGAGGTTAATCGAAACCAATTGATTTTTTTCCTTTTTTATCATCTAGCTAACAAATGTAAGCCATAGATTTGGGTTCTGTCATTTGTGGGGGATTAATTGATAAAATAAAAGACCTCAGAAATAAAATATGTGGGTTCTCTGCCTAGGTATTCCTTTAAAAGAGGAAAATCAGATTTATGAATCTAGGGTCAGTTTCTACTCAGCTGGAAAAAAATTGCTTGCAGAATATTCTCTCCTCATCCTTCCCTTGGTTCATTCATTTGTCCCGTCTTTCCTTCCCTCCATCCTTCTCTCCCACACCCCTTTCCCCCTCCTTCTCATGCTCTTTGCCATTCTCCCTTCACTCCCTCTCCCTCTCTTTCCTTTCTGGTAATTCTGTCTCTCTTCCTGTCCAACACTGTTTTATTCACACTGTAAGTCTGTATTGTGTGTCCTCCACGGGTCAGACGCTATTTTGATGAACTCCCTTCGTCCCCTCCATGGGTGAACAACCCTCTTGATTCTGCTTTTAGTGCCTCTAGTAGCTGGACCTTCAGATCTGTGTAAAGTGTTCCTCTCAGCTTCCACTAGCAAATGGCACATTTCAGCTCAGAGGAAAGTGATGCTCTGAGGTGGCTGCTATTTGCCCAGGTGGCAAGGGCAAGATATTTCTCACATTTGGAAATTCGATAAGGAATTTATCAAACACCCCCATATTCAGCCCTGTTCATATGTTGTTTTGTGTTGAGTTTCTCCAAGGGGAAGAAACCTTTCTTCGTGAATCTTCCGTCTTCTTTATTCTTCACTTTCCTTGGAGGACCTCCAGCGAAGTTCTGATGGGCCTTGCTTCTGCTTTTCTTTGGGCAGCTGGTAAGGTCGTAGACCAAGGAGGAGTTATTTTGGAAGAGATGTGTTGAGGTGTCTTCTCATGGTTCCTTGGGAACATGAAGTAATTTGGCAAGTGAGGAACCTTCAACAACATAACTGGGGGATGAGTCAGGATCAAAATAGTGACTTTGGAGGCCAAATAAGAGAGGGGGTTGAAGCCTTCAGGTTCCTTCAGGGCAAGGGGAATGAAGGTAGAAGGTTACCCAAGAAGTTCCTGAGTCAGAGTATAGGGTTGAAAAGGTTTCGTGATCCCTCCCCTGGGAAGACTCCTATTTGAAAATTGTAGGTTAGGGGATCAATTTCATGGGATTCAGTTTGACTTGAGGGCTCCTGAATTTAAATTTAGAAAGCCATTTGGGAAAATTCTTCTATATCAAGTAGAGCACCTTTCCTCAAGGTAATCTTCCAGAGGTGAGCGGAAAAGCAAAATTGTGCAGCCTAGTGATGAGACACCAGTGCACTTTTCCTCTCGAGCTCCTTTAAGCAATACTGTGTGTGTGTTGTGTCTGAGAAGTATTTTTTAATTGATGTATAATTGATATATATATATATACATATATAAAACATTATATTAATTTCAAGAGTGATGTCTGAGTAGCTTTTAATCATTAAACATAAATGATAAATGAAAGTATCTTTTTCTGTTTCACCTAGACACTGAAAGTGTGAAGTCCGTGTTAGGTCTAACTACAGATCTAGGATTTTCTTTTGGAGCTTTCCATGAATCTTTTCTCAAAAATCCAAGAAGTTGCTATGGCTAATTATGGAAATCTGAAATAGGAGAGAGCTTTCCATCCTTAAACATTATGGGGACATTCACTTTGGAAAAGATATTTCTGACTGCATGACATTGAAATAATTAAGATTCTAATGATCACAGTCTTTTTAGATAAACAAAATTAGAGTCTGAAGAACAAGCTGTAAAAATATTTATAATCAATTCCATAGTCAAATATGTGTGTGTTTGTCGCTCAGTCGTGTCTGACTCTTTGTGACCCCATGGACTACATTGAAACCTGCTAGTCTCCTCTGTCCATGGGATTCTCCAGACAACAATACTGGAGTGGGTGGCCATTCCCTTTTCCATGGGGGATTCTCCTGTCTTAGGGATTGAATCTGGGTCTTCTGCATTGCAAGCCTATTCTTTTATCATCTAAGCCACCAGGCAAACCCCAGTCAAATATAGAAAGTCCTAATATATAATATTCCATGTATACATTGATTTGGAGAACAGTAATATCTCTAGAGATAATGGATGAATTACAACACATTTTAAAATTATGAAAATAGTTAACAACTATGAAGACTTTTTTTCACTTCGTGAAGACTTTAAGAAGAAATGAAAATTAAAGAAAGAGGTTTTCTATCCTGCCTCCACTTGTTTTTTCATCTCTCAGTGATTCAGGAAACATACTCAGTTCTCCTAACCGGTGGAATTTTTGTAGATGAAATCTTGAAAATTTTACCTTGTGTTGAAAAGTCAACAGTCAACAACATCCTCGTGATACTGAATCTGCAAATTATCTAGATAAAAATTTCGAAACCTCATTTTTGTGACATTTTGTGTTGAGCTAGAGATAGTTCCAGAAGAAAAATGTTTGTTTCTCCTTTATTGTAGAATAAGTACACTTGGATGCAGGAGTCTAACTTTCCCCTCCTTTATATGTATATATTTTAAAGTCAACTTTTTCCCTCCCAAAACAGCCAAATCTCCATTAAAAAAAAATCATTATTGCATTATTTCTTTCCATTATTAGTCTCCAGTAGACATTTTCGGGTAATTCACATTTGTCCTTTTGGTTTTCACCAAATGTTGAGCATTAGCTTCCCTTATTTATTTATTTTTAACTACTGTGTGCAGCAAGCAGAATCTTAGTTTTCTGACCAGGAATCAAACTCGCGCCCCCTGCACCTGGAAACGTGAAGTCTTAACCAGGGAAGTGCCTCCCTTACCTCTTCACTGGATATAAGCTGACTGATTTTATTTGGGAATCTGTACCTGAATATTACTATTTAAGTTCTGTACAAACACTCATCAGCTACCCTACCCAAGGGGCAACAACAGCATGTGACAGGGGACGACATGCAGATTTAGGAGCTAAAACAAACTAATCATGAACTCTTTTTGCAACCCAGGTCCCATCCTTGAAGTTTTAGGATACTTATTTAAAAATAAGAATAACGATCTTACCCACTATAAAAGAATATTAATAAAAACAACCCAATGAATTGACTGCGTGGAGCTCAGGGAAAAAAAAAAAGAACAAAGTGCTCTAAAAGTGTTTAATAATAAAGAACTAAGGGATAAAGAATTTTACTCTGGGGCTGTTAATCCGGCACCTTTTATAAGCACTAAATTTATTTAAGCTAAATAAAAATAGCACATGACAGGTCATATTTGTGTGGGAAATCACAGAGAAAACAGCAAAGACATTGGAAAATTGCATTTTTTCAGGTAATTAAAGGTCATACTATTTAGCTGAACCATAATCCATCACAACGAGCAAGGCATTGATTACTGCTCTGGACCACACTCATTTTTAATTCCATTAGTGAAATAAATGACAGCCTTTGAATTTGCCACTTTTTTGATACACAGCAATAAGAATGGCAAATTACTCTAGAATCCAGAATAGCTGAATAGATAAGCTTCTTTTCTTCTTCTTTGGCATCCCACACTACAAAGTTTTAAGCAGCAATAAACATAAAAGCAATCTTCTCCAACGTGTTGTAATAGCACTCTTTGGTGATCTGAGAATGTTCAAAGTCAAGTTATTCTCAAGATTTATCCACTGGGGAGCCTCAGAGATGAAACACCGTACATGGGGCGACCATCCTCTTACCTCCGGGGCAGAAGCTGACTTCCTCCAGGGCCCCAAAGGTGATGGTTCTCATTCAAACGACAACACAAGTGTCCTGAAAATAGACTGAATTATATTTCGAGGTACATGTGTCGTAATGGCTGTCAAAGAGAAACACTCAAGAAGATTATCTGCTTCCCCATCTTCTTCAGGTGTAATGTAGTCATTCATTTTGTCAACTCTCTCTTTGTATTTAAACGCAGAGGAGACCACAAGCTGGAAACTACACCGGAGTCTATTTTTGCTTTCTGTTGCTGTTTGTAGGAGTAGTTGTTTCACACTCAGTGAACCACAAATGAGTTTGTGTTTGTATAAGAACTTTTAGGAGAGCAGAGAGGTGTTATTCTTGCTTTCTACCTTTAGGAGATGAGGGTTCTTTATGTGTGGAGGACGGTATATGTGTGAACGTGTTGGACAAATTCTCCACAAATAAGTTCACTCGGATTCTTGCAGGGTAGTCTAAATGGGGGTAGTTTCCCTTTTCCTGGTAATTACTTCTATGGCACAAAATCAGTCTTGCAGAGGGATTTAAGCTTATCATCTGTGCTTTCCCCTTACTCAGGTAGGACCCGCCCCCACCCTTACTTAGTTGCATGTATCTGTTAATCCAAAACTCCGAATTTATCCCTTCCCTTTCCTCTCTGGTAACCATTAGTTTGTTTTATGATATTTATGATGCTTGTTTATTGATATTTTCTTTTTTCAATCATTCTCTTACAGCAAATATGTTTCTCCTGAGACAATCCATGAGCTTCCCTTGCCATAGGGTACAGAGTATCTTAATAGAAATGTGGATTCAAGAAAAATATTCTGCTATGTGGTTAACCAGGGTTTGTAATATTTCAAGATGTGTATAAGAGACAGTCACTAGCCTCTGCCATTCTAGACTAGCCAAACCTCTGACGACTTTTTCACATCACCATCTAATCATCGGCACATATAAATACAACTAAGCCTCCCCTATCTGGTGGCACAGAGGTTAAAGCGTCTGCCTGCAATGTGGGAGACCTGGGTTTGATCCCTGGGTGGGGAAGATACCCTGGAGAAGGAAATGGCAACCCACTCCAGTATTCTTGCCTGGAGAATCCCATGGACGGAGGAGGTTGGTGGGCTACAGTCCACAGGTCGCAAAGAGTCGGACACGACTGAGCGACTTCACTTCACTTCACTCCACTTCCCCTATCTGAGTTCTCATTGTTAGTCTCCTTAAGCTACTAATGGGAGAAAGCCTTGCCTAAAAATTCTCTAAGGCACCTGGGAGATTGCAGGAAACTCTACAGGACACCTTAAAAAAAATCACTGTAGGTCTTACTCCCTATCTACTCTTATTAAGCTTAAAAAGTGTGATTCTTCTGTACCATTTTGTAGAGTCAATATATATATGTTATACTGACATATGTCAATATATTAATGTTATGTTGTATGTTATTCAATATGTATATGTTAATATACAATTTTATTTTTCTCTTTCTGACTTACTTTGCTATGTGTGACTGACTCTAGGTCCATTTATGTCTCTAAAAATGACCCAATATTGTTCTTTTTCTGGTTGAGTAATATTCCTTTGTATATACGTAGAAGGGTGAGAGGAAGGTCCAGGAAGAAGGGGATGTACGTACACATCAGCTGATTCACTTTGCTGTGCAGCAGAATCTCACACAGCACTGTAAAGCAACCATACCCCAATTAAAAAAAAATAATAAAGACATTCAGGATAACAACAACAACAACTGTGGTTCTTGGTTTTCAACGAGGAGAGAGCTGTTGAAAAGGCCCCCACAACAGGAAGTAAGAACCAAACAGGCTCTGCAAACTTTCTCTGTAAAGGGTCAAATAGAAAATATTTTCAGCTATGCAGTCCATTAGGGGCCCTCGCAAATATACCTCTCTGCCATTGTAGCGCGGAAGCAGCTGTTGATAATCGGTCTGTGAGTGAAACGGTGTGGCTGTGTTCTAACAAAACTTTATTTGTAAAGTTAGACAGCTCACAGCTATGGCTCAAGAGTCATTAACAATCTCCAGTGTAAAGTGAGGTTCCGCAGAACCTATCATCCGGGTGGAAGAGAAGAAAGGCAGAAAAGCCGCTGCACAGAGTGTATTTTCTTATAATATTCTAGTAATTTTTTCTGGCACTCTTGAGTGTACTTTGTTTAAGAGGCATTGTGGAAGGGTTTCTATCGTAAACCAATTTTAAATAATTTCACTGCACTCTTCAGATGATTTAGATAAATTCCTTGTCTGAACTACTTCATCCCACCAAGAATCAGGGGAAGGAGATTAATATACTACATATTTATGAGCATCAGTCTCTCTATGACTTTTTTTCAAGAGTTAAAGTAGTGTTGAAAAAGCAAGTTGAATTTGTTTATTTTAATTTAGGCCATAACTTGCAGGCCCACTTTGAGGTTAACCTAGACCTCTTTTTTAGACTTTGACAAGTGCTAATTTACATAATGAATTCCCTCTTCCTGAGTTCCCCACACAGCACACAAACAGGTTTATAGACGCACACACACACACAACCACATATATACCACAAATAAATACCCTATGCACTGGCACAAGAGATTTCAGGGACAGGACAACTTCACATTTTAGTCTGGTTGAAATTTTTGTCATTAAGAAACCATCTGCAAAGCTCAAGATATAATTTTCCTTATACCTTTAATTGCTGACATTTTCTTTTTTTAAAAAATTGAAGTATAGATTATTTACAATGCTGTGTTAGTTTCAGATGTACAGCAAAGTGATTCATATATATATATATATTCTTTTCCAGTTTCCTTTCCATTATAGATTATTCCAAGATACTGAATATAATTTCCTGTGCTACACAGTTTTTTTGTTGTTGTTGTTTAGTCACTAAGTTTAGAGAAGGAAATGGCAACCCACTGCAGTGTTTTTGCCTGGAGAATTCCAGGGATGGTGGAGCCTGGTGGGCTGCCATCTATGGGGTCGCACAGAGTCGGACACGACTGGAGCAACTTAGTAGCAGCAGCAGTAGTCACTAAGTTGTGTCCAACTCTTTTGGGACCTCCTGGACTGTAGCCCGCCAGGCCCTTCTGTCCATGGGATTTCTCAGGCGAAAATGCTTGAGTGGATTACCATTTCCTTCTCCAGGGGATCTTTCCCACCCAGAGATCAAACCCACATCTCCTGCACTGGCAGGTGGATTCTTTACCTCTGAGCCACCAGGAAGCCCATTGTACACAGTAGGTCCTTGTTATTTATCTATTTTATGAATAGTTGCATGTATCTGTTAATCCAAAACTCCGAATTTATCCCTTCCCTTTCCTCTCTGGTAACCATTAGTTTGTTTTATGATATTTATGATGCTTGTTTATTGATATTTTCTTTTTTCAATCATTCTCTTACAGCAAATATGTTTCTCCTGAGACAATCCATGAGCTTCCCTTGCCATAGGGTACAGAGTATCTTAATAGAAATGTGGATTCAAGAAAAATATTCTGCTATGTGGTTAACCAGGGTTTGTAATATTTCAAGAGCAGGAAAAAAATTGCTGGATCATCACTGACAACAAGTCTGTCTTGGTAAACTGAGATAAAGATGAAGGATAATTACAGGTAATCTTAGGCTTTGGGGCTTGAGTTGATCACTCAAGCAGGAGTCAGGAAGGAATTTCTCCCTCCCAGCAGAAAAATATTGTGCAAGGACCAGAGTTCAGGAAGGAGCCTGAAAGAGCATTAAGATCTTGCCTGAAGCAGGAAGTCTTGCTGGGGACAGTCTGGTTCTACCTGGAGAATCCTTGGTCCCTTGGCATTTTTCTGAGCCTGCAAGCAGATGTATATCTTGTTCTTTCTGCTGAGGAGCACTGTTTAATTGTTCCCTTGGTTTAGCTGCTCATTGGTCTTACTCAAAATTTGACAAAAATGGTGATGAAAGGTGTTGTTTTTTAGTCACTAAGTTATGTCCCTCTCTTTGCGACCCTATGAACTGTAGCACACCAGGCTCCCTTGTCCTTCACTATGTCCTGGAGCTTACTCAAATTCATTTCCACAGAGTCAGCAATACTATCTGTCTCATCCTCTGTTGCCCCTTCTCCTTTTGCCTTCAGTCCTTCCCAGCATCAAGATCTTTTCCAATGAGTCCACTCTTCCTGGCAGGTGGCTAAAGTATTGGAGCTTCAGCTTTAGCATCAGTCCTTCAGGGTTAATTTCCTTTAGGATCAACAAATTTGATTTCCTTGCAGTCCAAGGGCCTGTCAAGCGTCTTCTCTAGACAGCAGCACAAGTGGAAAGCATCAGTTCCTTGGCGTTCAGCCTTCTTTACGCTTTAGCTCTCATGTCCATACAGTTCAGTTCAGTTCAGCTGCTCAGTCGTGTCTGACTCTTTGCATCCCTGTGGACTGCAGCACATCAGGCTTCCCTGTCCATCACCAACTCCTGAAGCTTATTCAAACTCATGTCCATCGAGTCGGTGATCCCATTTGACCATCTCATGCTCCGTCGTCCCCTTCTCCTCCTGCCTTCAATCTTTGCCAGCATCAGGGTCTTTTCAAATAAGTCAGTTCTTCACATCAGGTGGCCAAAGTATTGGAGTTTCAGCTTCAACATCAGTCCTTCCAATGAATATTCAGAACTGATTTCCTTTAGGATGGACTGATTGGATCTCCTTGCAGCCCAAGGAACTCTCAAGAGTCTTCTCCAACACCACATTTCAAAAGCATCATTTCTTTAGCACTCAGCTTTCTTTATGGTCCAACTCTCCCATTCACACATGACTACTGGAAAAACTATAGCTTTGACCATCAGGCCCTTTGTCGGCAAAGTGATACCTCTGCTTTATGATACATTGTCTAGATTTGTCATAGTTTTCCTTCCAAAGAGCGAGTGTCTTTGAATCTGATGGCTGCAATCATGTCCGCAGTCATTTTGGAGCCCAATAAACTAAAATCTGTCATTGCTTCCACTTTTCCCCCACCTATTTGCCATGAAGTGATGGGACCAGATACTATGATCTTAGCTTTTTGAATGTTGAGTTTTAAGCCAGCTTTTCCACTCTCCTCTCACCCTCAAGAGGCTGAAATTTCTCTTCACTTTCTGCCATTAGAATGATAAAAGGTACCACCTCATTTATATTCATTTGCTTTCAACTCTGATATTCAGCTATACAAAATACTATTCTTGGGACACAGACATAAACTGTACAGCATTTTTCCTGTTGTCTTTGAGTGGGAAAAGAAACTAGATATTGGGCTTAACATGCTGGTTTAACTGCTGGGATCTTGTTCCTTTTTCAGTGTACATATAAATAAATATATACTTTACATAAAATGAGTCTTTTAAATAGTTCTGCTGATTCAAGTCTTACGTTTAATTCTATCTAGCTTAACCCAGGTGTAAATACTTGGTGCTAATGAATTAATCAGAGAAAGTAAGAGAGAAGAAAAGTAATGTGATGGAAATCCCGAGGAAGAGACACAACACAGGAAAGCGTATACAGATTCTGGTTCAGAATAACCAGAACTGTGCCGAAGTCTAGTGAGTTCTCCATCAGTAATAGTCACCAACTCTATAGTTCCCTTCGGGATGGAGAGTATGTCTTACTCATCTTTGCATCTCAACACCTGGCACCATTTCCTGCACATGGGAGAGGCCTAGTAGCAAGCTTTCCAAACGGATGAGAGGGACAGTGGGGGAAACAGTGGCCAGAGGGAGAGGCCAACAGGAGGGAGAGTTTCAGAGAGGAGAATGTGGTGATGTGTCAAAGTGTCCATCAGCTCTGGCAGTTAGGAGGCCATTCGGGACCTGAGGGACAGTAGTTTCTGTGCAGCAGTGGAGGGGGAGTGGGTGCCAGGCTGCTGCGGGATGAGGGATGAGGTGCAGGTATGAACCGGTGGGGGTCTTCACTGCCCTTTCCTAAAGCTGGGCTCTGGGGGAAAGAAGAGACATTCAGGTGAGCAAATGGTCACTGTCCCTGAAATTATGAGGGCTGTTAGCGCTGATGCAGGGAAAGACTGAAGGCGAAAGAAGTGGGCGGCAGAGGATGAGATGCTTACATAGCATCACTGACACAATGGGCATGAGTTTGCGCAAACTCCAGGAGATAGTGAAGGACAGGGAAGCCTGGCATGCTCCCGTCCATGGGGTCACAGAGTCAGACACAGTTTAGCAACTGAACAACAACAAAATTAGCATTGGAAGGAAATCCTGTAGAGGTCACCTGGCTCCTGCCCTCTTTCCCTAGTCAGTCTGGGAACTCTGTCTTCAGCACCCCAAGTCCGGGTGGAAACTGGTTGTTCCCTAACCTTTGGGTACCAGGCTATAGAAAATCCTTAGTGACGGAAGAGCCAAATTTGTCTGCACCTATTGTTTTTACTTCTGCCTTCTGGAGTCACAAGGCATGTTAATTGGTTAATTGTAACTGTTCAGTTTTAATAAGTCATGAGCTTTTAAACAGAAAAACAGTTGTTTTTGTAGATGCAGGCTAGTTTTAGTCCGCGTTCTCTGCCTTTCTTCTGGAAACTATGGAAACCACTTTGATAGATAGGATCAATCAAAAACGTTCTCTCAAAATCTCCAGCAAACGGGTGATAAACTTATGAAGTGGGAGCATTTCTAGGGAACCTAAAATTGAATCCCCAAATAGTTTTTGTCTGAGGACTATCAGGGGCACAAAAGAAAAAGAAGGATCATTAAATTGTGCCTACTGGAATGAATTTATTTAAGCAAACTATTTATTAAGGCAAAATCAAAATTAGTCTCATAAGCAAGGGGAAACAATATTTCTTTCCCTTCTACCCTCAATTTTTTTTCCTGTTGGGAAAGAAAAATAAATAAATTTAGTTCCAGGAAGTTGTGATTTCAGTGCTTAAGTTTTCAAATAGTAGCGGAAACTTCCCTGGCAGTCCAGTGGTTGGAACTTCCCCCTCCAATGCAGGGGTTGCAGGTACAATCCCTGGTTGAGGAGCTAAGATCCCATGTGCTGCTGCTGCCTAAAAAACCCAAACCATAAAACAAAAGCAAAGTTGTAACAAAATCAGCAGAGACTTTAAACCTGGCCCACATCAAAAAATCTTTCTAAAAATATTTATTTATTTTTAAATGCAGGATAATTGCTTTACACTATTGTGTTGGTTTCTGCCAAACACCACTGTGAAACAGCCATAGGTTTACCCGTGCTCCCCCCCCACCGCCCCCGAACATCCCTCAGAACAGCTGATCTGTCAGCCAAAAACATTTACTTAATAAACCATTGAAGCTTTAAAAACATTGGTTTATTTGATTTAATGCTAGACATACTTACTGCTGTAATTTTAATTGTGGATAATTTATCTTTGTAAAGCAAAACTTGAGAACTTATTTTAAACTTAGCTTGTAATATTTGTTCATGGTCCAGGCTCATCTCATTGATGATCCTTTGGTATCTAGTAATTTATTTTTTAACGTATTTTGAAAAGGTTTTTTTTTTTTTTTTTGATGTGGACCATTTTTAAAGGCTTTATTGAATGTGTTACAATATTGCTTCTGTTCCATGTTTTGGTCTTTTGGCCAAGAGGCATGAGGGGTCTCAGCTCCCCCACCAGGGATAGAACCCTCACCCCCTGTGTTGGCAGGCAGAATCTTAACCACTGGAATGCCAGGGAAGTCCTGGTATCTACTACTTTAGAAACAAAAGTTACGAGTTGATCCATTGCAGTCTGAAAATAGACCCATTTTTCACTTTGAAACGGACTATCACGTAGTATAGATTCAGAACAAAGTTTTAGAAACGCTAGTCTGCTTGTCAGCGTGACTTGTAGCGACAGTCGTCTACAGTTTTATAAAATCCAGGCTCCACTGCCCTAGAAACAGTTTAACATGTGGTTAAGTTCTGGCCACAACACTTACAAGGCCCACTTTCCAAGCTCTGTTCCATTTTTCATTTTTTCCTGGCAGTTTCTTGTTTGTGGTCACAACTGCACTAGTGTTTTTGCACCTTATCAGAGACCTGGGTTTCATGAGAAGTCTTTAAAAAGCTGGGTGAGAGGACAGAGCCCAGAGCAGCAGAGGAGTCCCGATTCACACTCAGGTTTGGTATTTTCCTCGGCCGGGCTCTGCAGTGGGTGCATCCTGCACTTAGCTCCGGAGGCCAGACCCCGCCTGGCCCAGCCATTTTGCCAGGGGGTTTGGAACCTGTTCTGAAGTGGTTTGGAAAAAACAAAGGGTGGAGTCCCTCCGGGATACTTCACCTGCCTTACTGCTCGACACTTGAACACTCTTCTCCCCGGTTTAAACTGGTCAGACCTTTCCCCTTAATCCTCAGAGAGAAAATCAAGCCTTATCTCTTTTCTCATGTGGAAAAATACCTTTCCTTCAGTCTGCCCACATTCTGAAGAAGTTGACTCTGTGGAGCTAAGGGCTGGGGATGAGCCTGGAATGGATTTGTTTCACTTGGCAAATATGGAATATCTGTTGTGGGTCCCTGATGTGGTTGGTGCTGAAGATACCAAGGGTCAATGTGCAATGCTCACAAATGGTTCACATCTTAGCACAACAAATAAAACCATTTATCACCAGTACTCAAAGGCCAATAATTTTATGTTGACATTGTGATATAAGCAAAGTGCTATTGGTGTGAGAGGGAGGTATGCTTGTTAGGGGCCTAAGGGTGGGGAATGACAGAAGACTTCCTGGAGAAGGTGACATCTGAGATTGGTCCTTCTGAGATGCATAGAACTGTCCTACCAGAGAATCAGAGATGCTGCTTTCGAGATTCTCTGAGAAAACAGAATGTTTCAGATGCTTCAGATGGCTGAAGCATCAGCTTTGAGAGGGTTCTGGGTGAATTTGATGGAGTCAGCATCTTATGGATTTCGATGAGCAGCTGATATTTGGAACAAGACCTTTAGTTTCTACCATCAAACATCATCCTGGTGTGTTAATGAACGTCACTAGAGAGAATTCTTTATGTTGAAAACTTGATTTTTCAGTCATTTCTCACTTAATTTTCAACAAGGATGGAAAGAACCAACAGTCTCTGAACACATAATACATATTTTGTTATTTGAAAGCTTCCTTAATATGATTATCCACTTAAAAAGCAAGTTACAGAATATAGAACATGGAAATTGCTAATAAACATGTGTTATTTTTTATTATATATATTTAAGGTGAAGGCATTAGATATACACTTAGATAGTGAAATAATGCTTATAGTCAAGTTTCTGAACATACCATCTCCTCATATAGTTTTTTGTTTGTTTGTTTTGGGGAGCATATTTTTACTGAAGTATAGATTTACAATATTGTGTCAGTCTCAGGTTTATAGAAAAGTGATTAAGATATATATATATATGTTGGGGGCCAGCATGAAGAACTCCGCCCATGGCAAAGGTCATGAGGAAAGGGGGCTTCAGCATACGCAAAGGCGTGACCAAGTCTCAGGAAATTCCC
>SJYC01087758.1:28-104928 GCA_006408675.1 Madoqua kirkii
GATTGGCACCCTGTGTTAACCAAGTTATTTGGCCTCTTTTTCTCTGCTAAATTCCTAGTCCCTCTCTATCTGTAATTAGATAGTTTTTTCCTAGGACGCCGACTCCGTCCCCACCTTCGAATCACCCTGGATCCACCGGGGCTGGACCCCGGCATATATATATTTCAGATCATTTTCCATTATAGGCTATGACAATATACTGAATAGAGTTCCCAGTGCTCTACAATAAATCTTTGGTGTTAATCTATTTCATATATCTATTTCATATACAGTGGTGTGTATCTGTTGATCCCATATTTCTAATTTATCTCTGATACTTACATAGTGAAATGATGACTACAGTAAAGTTAATTAACATATTTCTGCATATAGTTTTATTATTATTATTTCGGAACAGAGCATCTGAAATGTTCTTTAGTAGACTTCTGGTACTCAGTATAATGTGACTGACTTTAGTCACAGTGTTGTACACAATCAGACATTCATCCAATACAATTGCAACTCCATACCTTTGACCACCATCTTCCCATTTCCCCTCCTCCCCACTCCTGGTGACCATTTTTCTACTAACAAATGTGTTTAAATTGATGAGCATAACATTGTTCCAGACCTGGACAAAAATACAAAATGAACTAAAGTCTCTAACCCAAGATCTATCCCAAGGCACATACTAGAAAATTGGAACAGTTCCACGGGGGCATTTAGCTTTTTTTTTTTCCTTTTCCATTGCATGTACATTTGTAATTGCAACGACAGAATTTCTGATTTTGAGGATCCCAGTGTGCGTGTGTGCTCAGTTGTGTCTGACTATTTGCAACCCCATGGACGGCAGCCTGCCAGGCTTCTCTGTCCATGAAATTTTCCAGGGAAGAATACTGGAGTGGGTAGCCATTCCCTTCTCCAGGGATCTTCCTGATCCAGGGATTGAGCCAGTCTCCCACGTTAGCAGGCAAATTCTTTGCCACTGTGCCACCTGGGAAGCACCTTGAGGATACTAGAACACTTTCTATATTGTCCTTCATAACTGGTCTTTTAGCCTAAACATAAAACACTGTGGCCAGAGGCAGCATACTTCATATTAATCGTTATGAGCCTATTAAAAGGAAGGTCCCCATGGAGGGTGAAAGGCAGCGCTAAGGTTGGTAGCAGGCCGTGGGGTCTTGTGCTTGGTGAATTTTGCAAGGATCCACAGTTACCAGGTAAGACTGGTATGCATGGGGCGGGGTGTCCAGTGAAGTGATCCCGACAATCAGTTCCCTCCCTTGGGTTCCCAGGAGCCCTCCACAGTCACAGAAGCTTCTGCTTGAGCACTAAACTGAGTCCAGTCTCTGCAGAACACTTTTCAACAGTAACTCAGAGACTAAATTTCAGCATGAGCCAAATATCACATTAGTAGTGATCTCACTGCCTCAGCAATGATCAGCTTGTGTCCTCTAAGGGGGAGGAGGAGGGGCAAAGGAAACCTGTTCTTCTGCTTTCCTCCAGTGGATCAGAAAGCAGCATGTGATCACGGCACAGAGTTTGGAGACAGCCCCCAAAATTAGATGAAGATGAACTATCTTCATCTACAAAATAGGGGTAAAGATAATTGACCCACCTGCCAAGAAACTGTAAAGATTAACTAAAAAAATACATTTAGCATGCCTGGTACACAGTAAGTGCTCCATAAATGGTGACTCTAAGGGGAAAATCAGACCCAGCCACTGCTACTTCCAAATCTTTAATCCCCAGGTGCTGTATCCCAGGCTCAGTATATGCCTAACATCAGCACAGAAGATGCAAAAGGAAGTAGGACTCAGTCGTATTCTGTCTTTAAGGAGATTAGAGTCCTTGGGAGGTGATCACAGAAAGAAGTCAGGACTCCGAGGAACTGGAGTCCTGGCTTCATGGAGAGAAACTGGATGTCAGAGGGGATGTTCTATAAATGCTCAACACATTAATAAGGGTGTTATTGGAAGCAGGATTCTAAATGGGTTTTGACTGAGCCAACTAAATATGCATAAAAATGCAAGAGCAAATGAAGATTGGCAAACATATGGGGTTTTGACATTTCTATGGGATTAGAGTGAAGATGGAAATAATGAGAAATTAAGTTTGGATAAACAGACTTGTCCTTCTTCTTCCTTTTTTAAAAATTTGACTGCATCACACGACATGTAGAATTTTAGTTCCTCATCAGAAATCGAACTCATGGTTCCTAGCTTGAAAGTGTGGAGTCTTAACCACTGCACTGCCAGGAAAGTCCCTAAACTTTTCTTTTCCTTCCCTCTCTTCCTTCCTTCCTCTCTCTCTCTCGCTCTCTCTTGCTTTTCTTTCTTTCCATTTGACTTTCAGAATCAGTTCAGCTCAGTTGCTCAGTCATGTCCCACTCTTTGCAACCTCATGGACTGCAGCAAGCTAGGTTTCCCTGTCCATCACCAACTCCTGGAGCTTGCTCAAACTCATGTCCATTGAGTCAGTGCTGCCAACCAAACATCTCATCCTCTGTCATCCCCTTATCCTCTTGCCTTCAATTTTCCCCAGCATCAGGGTCTTTTCAAATGAATTAGTTCTTCAAATCAAGTGGCCAAAGTATTGGAGCTTCAGCTTTAGCGCCAATCTTTCCAATGAACATTCAGGGTTGATCTCCTTTAGGCTGGACTGGTTTGATCTCCTTGCGGTCCAAGGGACTCTCAAGAGTCTTCTCCAACAGCACAGTTCAAAAGCATCAGTTCTTTGGTGCTCAGATTTCTTTATAGTTCAGCTCTCACATGCCTACATGACTGCTAGAAAAACCATAGCTTTGACTAGACGGGCTTAGACTTCCAGAATGAGGGCATATTATTTTGCTAGGGTTGCCATAACAAATAACCACAAAATGGGTGGTTTAAAGCAAGCAAAATTTGTTGTCTCACAGTCACGGTGCTTGAAAGTGCAGCATCAAGGTGTTGGCAAGTTGGTTCCTTCGGAAGCTTTTAAGGGAGGACCTGTTCTGGACTCTTCCAGCTCTTGGTGGGCCCAGTGTCCTTGGCCTGTGGCTGTATCACTTCAGTGTCTGCATCTTCACATGGTCATTATCTTTCTGTGTCTCTTTCCTTACACTGCATTTTTTCCTATGTGTCTGTATCCAGTTTTCCCTCTTATAAGAACATCAATCATACTGGATTAGGACTCATCCTAGTGACTTCGTCTTCACTTGATTATATCTGCAAACACTATTTCCAAGTAGAGTCACATTCATAGGAACCAGAGATTAGGACCTAAACATATCTTTTGGGGGAACAAATTCAAACCATTATAGGATGATTCATCCTGAAGGCAATAGGAGGGGCTGATTGTATTTAATAGGAGATGTATGTTAGTTGGACACACAAATAGTGGGGCATATGGAAATCAAGAGATGTTCTAGGATAAAGACTCTGCTGCTAAGTGGCTGCTAAGTCGCTTCAGTCGTGTCTGACTCTGTGCGAACTCATAGATGGCAGCCCATCAGGCTCCCCTGTCCCTGGGATTCTCCAGGCAAGAACACTGGAGTGAGTTGCCATTTCCTTCTCCAATGCATGAAAGGAAAAGTGGAAATGAAGTCACTCAGTTGTGTCCAACCCTCAGCAAATCCATGGACTGCAGCCCACTAGGCTCCTCTGTCCATGGGATTTTCCAGGCAAGAGTACTGGAGTGGGGTGTCATTGCCTTCTCCGAGAATAGAGATGAGCTTCTGAGAAGAAATGAAAACCCTGAGAGAGAACATGGTTGTTTATAGAATTGTATAGAATGCAAGAACCAGAGCCATGGACAGAATCTTGAGGCTTCTCACCTAGGAACGGGTAACTCATGATTGAGTTGTATTAAAGCATCTGGGAACTGCTATGAATGCTGGTTGTATGGTGCTGAATACGATAGAAAAGCCCTAATCTCATGGAGCTCAGATGCCAGGGCTGGAGACAGAGGAGCTTGGGGAATGGGGACCAGTGAGAAAGAAAGACCACAAGGGGCCAGTGGGACCACAGAAGTGAAAGGAGGAGGGATGTAAAGAAAGAGAGTAGCTCACAGGGTTAAATGCCTAACAGAGAGAGGAAGTGGTGGGATGAGAACCCAGAACTGCCATGAGCTTTAGCAAACCCGCAGGGGATGGTTTTAGTGGAATGCTGGGGGCAAGAGCCAGACTGTCATTGGTTGAGACTTGTATTTAGCCTGTTCTTAGAGAAAGTGAGGGAGCCTTAGATGGAGAAAGTATGTTTTAAGATGGAAGATCTTTGAACACTTGTGTCTGTGAAGTTGAAACCTTCCAAAAGTAAGAGATGTGGCAGCTGGATGGATGTATGAATGGAGGGACCGATAGACAGATCACTGAAGGAGAGGGATCCCTGAACAGGGGACCAAAGGATTCGAGGATGAAATGAGGTTTTATTTTGTAAATGTCTGTGTAGGCTCTGGAGCAGAGGAAGGAGCCCTGGGCTGGTGTTGCAGGAGAACTGCAGGGCTGCAGGAGGAAATGTGAAGAGGATGATTGCAGAGGGTGATAAATCCATAGGTGGAGAAGGGGTGAGATGCAGGAAGTCCCTCTTATCCTCAAGTCACAAGTCAAACGCCTCCTCCTCAGGAAGCCTGGTCTGAGAGCGCATAAGGATGTGCAGTCAGCCTCCGTCCTCCTGGACCATTTGCCTCTCTGCTCTGCTTCCACAGCGCTCAGCAGAGTCCAGATCACCCAGGCGCCTCCTCACTCCTCTCTGCCCGCGTGTGGCTTTGAGTTGCCTGGAATGTCAGGCTGGAAGACTGTGGGGCGGTAATGACTGCATCCTGTTCCTGCTGGGTCCTTGACCTGGTTTTGCCTCAGACTAGCTGGGTGATCTTGGGTCAAGTCATTGGGCTTTTCTGGACTTTAGTTTTCCCCACCTATCAAATTAAGCAGCTTGGCTAAAGCCTCTGAGCCAAGAGTCAGCAAACTATGACCTGGAGGTCAAATCAGCCTGCTGTTTTTCAGAAACTTGAAAAAAATAGATGTATGTATATAGACAACTGTATACTTGAAACTAATACAGTATTGTAAATCAACTACACTTTCAAAAAAGTTCCTCCAAAGCTTTTTGGCAGCTTTGTGATGCCATCCCCATTCACTTGCTACCATGGCAAGTAAAATATGTATATACGTGCATACGCGTTCAGTCGTGTGCAATTCTTTGCGACCCCATGGACTGTAGCCTGCTGGGCTCCTCTGTCCATGAGATTTTCCAGGCAAGAATACTGGAGTGGGTGGCCGTGCCCTTCTCCAGGGGATCTTCCCAATCCAGAGATCAAACCTGTGCCTGAATTGCAGGCAGATTTTTTTTTTTAACCATTGAGCCAGTGAAGAAGCCCTAAGGAATTATGGAGGCAGTGCCAAAATGTCTCTGCCATAGACTACCTGTTTATTCTGGCTTCTCTCTCTTATTTTTTACCTAAAAAATTAAAGCTCTAAACTAAATAACATTTAAGCTCTTTTAATACTAAGTTCTGAATTAACCAAAATGTGAAGGAAGCTGTTTATCCTTATATCTGTAGGCACTTAAGTGTCTTACATGCTATAAGAAATTGGACATTTTTTCCCCCATGCTAAATATATTTGTAACAAAGCAGACTCTGTGACTTCTGTCCTAGCAGCACTAAGTTCTGTGAAGTTCTCTTTAGTCAGCAAAAGCTAGACAATTGGGGAAGCCTAAGGTCTGGGCCTTTGGTGGAGTGAGGTCAAGGTTTGGATTCTGGATGGCACTGTGCAGTCTGGGTACAGCTGGACCAACTGCCAGTCAAATCCTTCTTCCATCTTTTTAAAAATGATGGAAACTAAGGTCCCTCCCAGCAGTAACAACTTATTACCATGGTTCTAAGATCCGTATAGTCAGAACTATGGTTTTTCCAGTAGTCATGTATGGATATGAGCATAAAGAAGAAGGCTGAGCACCAAAGAATTGATGCTTTTGAACTGTGCTGCTGGAGAAGGCTCTTGAGAGTTCCTTGGAGTGCAAGAAAATCAAACCAGTCAATCCTAAAGGAAATCAACCTTGAATATTCTTTGGAAGGACTGATGCTGAAGCTCTAATACTTCGGTCACCTGATGTGAAGAGAGCCAACTCATTGGAAAAGACCCTGGTTCTGGGAAAGATTGAGGGCAGGAGGAGAAGGGCGACAGAGGATGAGATGGTTGGATGGCATCACTGACTCAATGGACATGAGTTTGAGCAAGCTCTGGGAGACTGTGAAGGACAGGGAAGCCTGGCGTGCTGCCATCCACAGGGTTGCAAAGAGTCAGACATGACTTGGTGACTGAACAACAACAAATGGTTCTAAGGGTTCCTGAAACTGGCTGAGTCCCTAGAAAGGCTTCTGGAGACCAGCCCTGTTCTTGGTGTAATGATGGAGGAAGTGAGAAAAGACTTTGCCGAACAAATAAAAAAGTACACCAGCAACTTCCAAACAAAATATTGGTTTATTTGATTTAATATTAGATGTCCTTTACCACTATAATTTTAATTGTGGATAATTTATGATATCTCTGTAAAGCAAACCCCAAAAAGTTATTTTTAACTTAGCTTTCAGTATTTATTCACAGTTCAGGTTCATGTCCTTCCCCAAATTCCAACTCCATAACTAAACCTGAAATGGCTTAGCCTCTTTCTTGAATAATACTCAATGATCCAATGGAAGCAAGTCAGAGTACTCTGTTGGAGGCATCCAAGGTCACAGCACCAATTTCTATCTTTTGATGACTGGAAGATGGCAAACACTAAGAATAAATCATGTTTCTGAAATATGGACTGCACCAGAGTTCAAAATAGCCTCCAAAGATTTCGAGGATAAAATGAGATTTTATTATGTAAATGTCTATGCAGGTTCTGGTTCCTATTAAAAATAAACAAAACAATTGGGGATTTTGGAAAAGAGCCATAAAAACAATTTAAGTTTACTGAGTAAGTAGATAGTAGTTCAAGATTCTCTTTGGGGATTGTTGAGAAAGTGACTCCAAGAAATAGAGATGGAGGAGTTTTTTTTTTTTTAATATAGCTTTCCAGGGGAAGTTCTTTCGTACTGGATTAAAAGGTCAAATGACAATAGAACTAGTGATAAATTATACACTCCCAGTGCCTTCTCTTAACCTTTTAATAGCCTTGTGAAGAGTGAAGACTTACAGCATTCATGTTCAATACGATTCCTGTTGGAATTACGACTTCCTCCAAGTCACCTATATTTACTGTGAGGATCCAAGAATGTAGATTATGACACTTGAAGCAGAAGGAGTATTTGTTGCTATTGTTGTTGTTAAGTTGCTAAGTCATCTCTGATTCTTTGTGACCCCATGGATTGCAGCATGCCAGGCTTCCCTGTCCTTCACTATCTCTGGTGTTTGCTCAGATTCATGTCCACTGAGTCCATAATGCTACCTAACCACTCCATCCTCTGTCTTCTCCTTTTGCCTTCAGTCTTTTCCAGCATCAGAAACATTTGGATAATTCACTTTTTAATCTTTCAATAATAATTATGTTAAACCATATACATAGTCATGAGATTCTTATTTTTATTTACGTTACTGCCTGCCTTTTTGTCTCTCTCCCGTTATACCAGGATGAAATAAAACCAACTTTCTTTTTCACTCTCTTAGTATGGCGGCTTTGTTTCTCTCGGGTGCTTGGACTTCTGTGTATTTGCAAGGCTTATTTTTCAACAGGTCAAGGTTTACAGAGTAAAGGAATTTTCATTTCCATTACTCTTAGGTTGCTGCTGAAATGACTGTAAAATGGGTTGGGGGGGAATGCATTAGTTATTGCTGATGAAATTGCTTTCTGCCCATCCAAACAGAAAGATGCTGGCCCCTGGCAATGACTGAATTCAGGGGACTTGGGCATCTCTGCATCATTTAATTATCTTAAGGCCCAAGTCACTTATCCCACCTCCTTCTGGGTTTCCCCTCATGGGGACTTTCTACGGGTCTTGGCTAACACACAGGAATCTGATGTTTAGAAAGTCACTTTCCTGTCCTTATAAACAATTCCACCATCATAACCTGGCTCTGGCAGCAGAGGTTCATTTAAATTTTGCTCAGCTTGGTTTACAATTAAGATTTAATTAGTAAACTCATTACAAAGACAGGAAATCACTGACTTTCCCCTAATTCTCTTTCAGGCCCCAGCAAGGACCCAGCCTGTCCCTTTGGCTTCAGACGTTTGCAGAAAGTTTTCTCCAAACATTGTTATTTATGTTAACTTTAATTTCAAGATAAAATATTGTTCTTTGCTTTGGGAAATAGCTGGAAGTAAGCTAGGCATTTAGAATTCAGGGTTTCAAGTTCTCTATTTAGAAAATACGTCCTGTGCATATTTTTAAACTTTTTGGACTCAGAGAGTCTGTTTAGATTCTCTGAGCTTTTCCCAAACAGTAGAAATAAAGACTACTGTTGGGAAGTGGGAAAGAAAAGGCCCATAGGGATGATGTAAGACCAGAAAATAATCACAGCACAGTGACACCCTCAGAAAAATTCAGAACACTGTGAATCTCATGGCAACTTCAAGAGCACAGAAGGAGGGGTGGCTGAACTCTGTAAGCTAAGGTGAAGCATTCGTATTTTGCTAAAACCAAAAAGCAGTAGGGAAGCGTTTGCCAAAAAGCTATGAAAAATGAGGGATAAATGGGTACTCAGCTGAGACAGACCTTTCCAGTGTTAGAAGCTCGGGAGGAAAACATTTTAGCTGATAATATTTCTATTGGACAAAAGCTATTAATATATAAATTTATCCTGAGAAAATGAGGTTCCTTTGGGGGAACAAGGGAAACTTTTGTATCAGAGCTTAAGCGTTATTGATATACTTAAGGCACCAAGATTCACATGCAGACACTTACTTTGACCACACAATGATGATTCCAGTACATTTGAAAGAAATTTATTTCCCTTTCAAATTACTCCTATTTTGTTTCATGTGACCTTTGACCTTTAAGGAAAGTTTTATATGTTTAGATGAGTGACTAAGTTTTAGAAATTCAATCTTTCAAAACTTACTCTTTTAGAAGTAACTATAAGTTGTCTCTGATATTAGTATATTTTTGAAGTAATGAATTAAAGATTTAAAAAAAAAATTGACTCAGTGATTATGATGGAGCTTTGTTCTTTAGTGAGTTCTCTATTCATGCTAATTATTTTTTGTTCTGACAGAAGAAGAAAATACGGACCAGAAAGGTTAAGTGACTTTCCTGAGGTCACACAGCAAACTTGAAGGCAAGGCATAAATAAGGTCGGTTTGTTTATTTGTTTTAATTATGCGTGGAGTTCTGGGCAAACTCAAAGGTAAAAGTTATTAGAAGCTGTAAAAATCAGGGCCCATATTGCTTAGTGGGTGTTACTCTCAGGCAGTCTCCAACCGCTTTTATGAGGCTTTGGAATGTGTCAATAGATAGCTCAGTGACCCTCTGGGAAGGGGCAAATCAAACCCTTTCCTCTGGGAAGCCTCAACCAGTTGCTCCTGGAGATTTTCAGTCAGAGGAGGAAATGCCAACTTTGCTTTCAAAATGGCTCAGAAGAGTTTTGAGAACACACAACTCGATATTTGTAGAACATATATTAAGTTAACTTAAAAAATGCATTTAAAATACTGTTTGTACCTAGAACAGTCAAATTCACGGAGTGGGAAAGTACATTGGTAGATACCAGGGCCTGGGGAATAGGAGATGGGGATGCGTGATAGTTTAATGGGGACAGAGTTTCAGTGTAGCAAGGGGAAAATCTGGGAGATGGATGAGGCAATGTGAAAAAAATGTACCTAGTGCCACTGAGCTGTACAGTTAGATATGGATAAAATGTTTGATATTATGCGACTTTTGTCACAATTAAAAAAAATTAAGAAAAGAATGTAGATATATGTGTAACTGAGTCATGCTGCTGTACAGAAGAAATAAACACACCATTGTAAACCAACTCTGCTTCAATAAAACGGGGGAAAAAGGGGATACAGGCCAAATGACCGAGAAGAGGATCAAGCCATCAGGCAGCTTACCAGACTCTGCCGCGCCTCCCGTCTTGTTGGCTCTGTTGGAAGGTTGGCAGCCAGTGTGGCAGCAGCAGCAGAGGCCAACGTTACAGGAGTTCAGGTCTTACCTGTGAAATGTCAGGTGCCAGACCCGATGGGAAGAAGGGCGGAGAAAAGGAAGAGAGGACAAAGATGTCTAAAGGAACAGTTAAACAAAGAAAGTGGGCTTCCCTCATTGCTCAGTTGGTAAAGTATCCGCCTGCGATGTAGGAGACCCTGATGCGATTCCTGGGTCGGGAAGATCCACTGGAGAAAGAATATTCTTGGGCTTCCGTTGAGACTTAGCCAGTAAAAGAATCCGCCTGCAATGCGGAAGCCCTAGGTTCGATCCCTGGGTTGGGAAGATCCCCTGGAGAAGGGAAAGGTACCCACTCCAGTATTCTGGCCAGGAGAATTCTATGGATTGTATAGTCCATAGGGTCACAGAGAGTCGGACACAACTGAGCCACTTTCACTTCACTTTCAAAGAAAGCAGGTATACTGATAACACAAAGGGATATAAAACTTCCAGAAACTTCAGCACAGAGACTGGCGGTGACTGGTCTTCAGAGGTTACTGTCATCAGTGGAGGTTCCAATTAATGAAAATACAAGAACTGTAAACCACAGCAGAGGTCTGTCCGAGCTGTGTGAGGAGTGGCTGAAGTCCACAGAAAGGGCTCTGAGAAGGGGTTCCCAAATTTCTCTGGTGAAGAAATTCTGTTTGGAAAGGTATGGGGGCTGGGGCATTAGCAGTTATCAGAACCAAATGCAATGCTTGGACTTTGAATCTTATTTGGAAAATAACAGCTATCAAAAATACTCTTGGTTCAGGGGCTTCCTGGTGGCTCAGTGAGAAAGAATCCGCCTGCCAATGCAGAAGACATGGGCTCGATCCCTGATCCAGGAAGATCCCACATGCTGAGGAGCAACTAAGCCTGCATGCACCATAACTACTGAGCCTATCCCTCGAGTCCAGGAATCGCAAATACTGAACTCATGTGTCATGACTACTGAAGCCTGTGCACCCCGGGGCCCAAATCCACAGCAAGAGAAAGTGTGAAAGTGTTAGTCGCTCAGTCGTGTCCCACTCTTTATGATCCCGTGGACTGTAGTCTGCCAGGCTCCCCTGTCCATGGAATTCTCCAGGCAAGAATACTGGAGTGGGCAGCCATTCCCTTCTCCAAGGGATCTTCCTGACCCAGGGATCGAACCTGGGTCTCCTGCATTGCAGGCAGACTCTTTACCATCTAAGCCACCACAGGAGCCCTGCGACAAGAGAAGCCACCACAGTGAGAAGCACGACAGGCAAAAAGTATCCCCCGTTCTCTGCAGCTAGAGAAGAGCCCGTGCAGCAATGAAAAATAAATAAAAATGAGTAAAATTATTTTTAAAATTATTGGTGTAATTGGGAACATTTAGATATGGATTAGACATTTTAATAGACTATATTATGAAATTAAGCTCCCTACTGGCTCAGATGGAATAATTATGGAATTACTATAGATATTCCTGGATGCAATTAGATTATTGTGGTTAGCAGTTTACCCATACTTTTAGACGGTGTATTCGAAAGCTGTCAGAAACTTGGAAAAAGCTGTGTATGTGCATGCATGCACACACATATATGTACATGGATACATGTGTGTGTTTGTGCACATACATATATTTATGCAGAAGATGGTTGAAAGAATCATGGAATCACTCGACTTCGAGATAGTTAACTCCCTGACAACTTGACATCATTAGTAGATTAAATATGAACGGCAAACTCTGAGCCAGGGCAAGCAAATAAATATTTTCAATGCTAAAAAAGGAGCAAGGCTAATCAGAAGTATCTTGGTATCTTAACGTCCAACTGAACATGCTTTAGAAAATGCTCTTAACAATTCAATCAGCTTTAATGCAAAACGAAAGACATTTTCTACAATGCAACATTTGTCATTATTATGGGCTGAACTCTATTATCATCCCCCCACCCCCTGCCATTCATGTGCTGAAGTCCTCACCCCTAGAACCTCAGGATGTGCCCATATTTGGAGACTGTGCTTATGCTCAGTTGTCCAGTTGTATCCTTTGCAACCCCTGGACTGTAGCACCTCTGTCCATGAGATTCTCTAGGCAAGTATACTGGAATGGGTTGCCATTTCCTTCCCTAGGAGGTCTTCCTAGAGGAAGGGATTAAACTTGAGTCTCCTGGGTCTGTTGCATTGGCAGGTGGATTCTTTACCACTGTGCCACCTGGGCAGGCCTATATTTGGAGATACCTAGTAGTTAAAGAGATTAGAAAGTTAAACTGAAGTCTTTAGAGTGAGTTACTGTTATTTTAAAAACATGGAAATTATCATAAAATACACAGAAAAAAAGAATAGCAAACAGCAGGCCCCTTTCCAAGTGCTCTCTGTGTCTGACACATGTCCTCTCTCCACTGTTTCTAAGCCACAGACAGGTTTAACTCTCCTGCTGTCAGATTGGGGAGAAGCAAGCCACCCAGGGTCACACAATATTCATGCTATCGGAGTTGAGATTCAAATCCAAGGAGTCTAACATCCAGAGATTTGCTTTTCTCTGCTTTATCATTCTTCTACAGCTTTATACATACAAGCCACTAAAGCATAAATGTTATCATGGTTGTTGGATTAAATTCTACAACTTCCCCTAGTCAGAATTCCAAGTTCAGAACCAGGAGGGACGCCTGTATCCAGAAGTGATAGGAAAGAAATGATCCGTCCATAGAACAGAGTATAGTTTTTGTGGGTGTAAGCTACCATCTCCCTCAGGAGAAAAACTATGGACTAGATCCCCAAAGAGATGAGCCGTATTCATGTGTTTTGTCAAAACACACATTCTAAATCAAGTCAATGGACATAGTTTTAGCCATACCATACTCTTTGTGTGTGTTTCTCAAAAAATACAGAAGGAGGAATAGACCCAGAAAGAGAAGCAATGGCCCAACAGGAAAAATTTATGGAAGTTTATAAGAATAAAATGTAGTGTTAAATGCTTTAAAATCTGCCAGAAGCCCTGGATGGCACCCCTCGACTCTTCCCTTAGAACATGCCTGGTAAGTGGGCTGAATGAGCCAGACAGACTGTCTCTGAGTTCTGTCCAGATGCGTACCTCACTTGCCTTCCTGTATGTCCAGACACACAAAGCCCTCAACTCTTGACCTTCTTCTGTCTTTTTCTTCTCTTGTTAACCTGTCTTGAGTGGAGAGGAGACTCAGGAAGCTGTGCTGTTTTGTCGTTTGTTTGAGCCCCAAAGACAGAAGCTACTGAGATGAAGAGACTTGTCCTCAGACTTAAACTCCCAGACTCGGAGCAAAATTTCCCCAAGGTCCTTCCTCCGCCTTCCCAGGGACAGTTTCTAGGTACATGGAGGATTCTGAGGTCTCCTGCCGACTCCCGGTGGTTTCTTTAGATGGACGCCTGGAGTCCTGGAGGCAGTGCATCCTGTCCCACTCGACTCCTGCTGACACTGGCCTGCATGGGATGCTTTTACTTTCAGCTTTTAGCCAAATGCTTGTTTCTCCATCCTCTGTGCATCCATAAGCCCGTGGTAGGTCAATCATTGCTTCCCCCAGCTTTGAGCACACACCAGGTTCCCAGGTACAGTTGGGTGGGAGATGCATTAAGCTGAAGAAGGTGAGCTAGTCTGAGTCTCGTTTCTTCAGAGCATTTTACATGACCCAGAATATATTTTCCCACCTTTGCACCACGTGTGTGTATTTGTGTGTAGTGTGTGTGTGCTTAGTTGCTAAGTTGTGCCAGACTCTGCAACTCCATGGACTGCAGCTTCCCAGGCTCCTCTGTCCATGGGATTCTCCAGGCAAGAATACTGGAGTGGGTTGCCATACCCTCCTCCAGGGGATCTTCCCAACCCAGGGACTGAACCCTTATCTCCTGTGTCTCCTGCACTGGCAGGTATGTTCTTAGCCACTGAACCATCTGGGAAGATCCACCTTTGCATCAGAAGCATTCTTCTTTTTTGAAAAAATATTTTTCCTGTGTGGACCATTTAAAAATATTTATTGAATTTGTTACAAATTGCTTCTGTTTCATGTTTTGGCTTTTTGGTCATGAGGCATGTGAGATCTTAGCTCCCCAACCTGCACTCTCTGCATTAGAAGGTGAAATGTTAACTGCCAGACCACCAAGGAAGTCCCTAGAAGCACTCTTTGAATGACATCTCACTTACCTCTGATTTTTGAAAGAATTTTGTCTGTCCAATTAAATAAACATCACATTTTGCCCCATGCAACTCCAGAGCTGAGTGATCTGAGCTGACAGCCTGGGTTAAGGGTAAGGCTTGGGGAAACCATCTTCCTCTCTGACCTCATCAATGGTGTTACCTCTAAAACTTGGTGCTGCAGAACCAGTTTCCCAGAGACCAGAGGACCATTCTTGGTTCAAGGATCTTGAATCGGCTGAAAATTCATTTAAGCTTTTAAAATTCATTTTTAGGAAGTTAGATTCATTTCCTCATTTTTATTATTCACAGCCAAAAACTTGAAGGCGGCCTAATGAGAGCAAACAGCAAATGACAAGAATAGCAAAGTGATTTATTTAATAACATGGTGGATGGCTTGTGTTACATCATGTGTCTACTTCAGAAACAATCCCACTATTTCTAAGAGGTTCTTTGAACTGTTGAAGAGTTATCAAGTTTCCCATTAAAATTTTTGGGATTCAAAGAACACAGTTAGGGTATCTCTGTGGTGTAATTAAAATAAATAGATGCCCACACAGGGGTGCGGGGCGGGGGCGGGAACTACAGTTCTTTTGCTTTTTCAGTATGTCACCAAAATCAATCATTTGTGCTTCCTGTGGCCCATCATGAATTTGAATAGTTAAAGAGTTGGTTGGGCTTCCCAGGTGTTTCGGTGGTAAAAATCTGCCTGCCTGTGCAGGAGATACAGGAGATGCTGGCTTGATCCTTGGGTAGGGAAGATCCCTTGGAAAGGGGAATGGAAACCTATTCCAGTATTCTTGCTTGGAGAATGCCATGAACAGAGGAGCCTGGTAGGCTATAGTCCATTGGGGCTGCAAAGAGTCAGGCATGACTGGGCATGCACACATAAAAACCAGGGTTAGAGTCCAAAAGATTACCCTACCAAGGGTCGGTGCCTTTGGAAAAGTAACAATCCAAGAAAGATTTCCCAACTTGAACTGGGTTGTGGGATATGTAATGGTGTCATATAGGGATATTCTATTTGCAGATGGTTTGGAAAAGCCTTTATTCTTCACACATGATCTCTTATTTGAAAAGAATAGGACAAATATTGTTTTCATAGGGCAAAGAACACGAAAAACCTTTACAAAATTTGCTATGAGGATTTGAAGAACTGGCTCCCATCTTGATGACATAATCTCAACAGAGGGGATTATTGGAATTTTAGCAGAAAGCTATGAGATTTTCATCTTTATAGGAAGAAGGAAGGAGTTTACCAGGAAAAAAAAAAAAAGCTAAGCAAAATGAATCTAAGACATAACAAAGTTTCCCAACAGAATATTTAAGTCTTCTAAAAAAAAAAAAAAGAGTAGTCTGTCTTGCTTACTGGTAAGAGGAAGTGGCAGCAGGTCAGTTTGCAGTCTACAGAAAAACAGCAATATCAAAGCCTGAGCATTTTCTGAGAGTAGAGCAAATCATTACGACTGGCATACTCGGTCAGTTTGTGAGCAACTTTGAAGACACTGAATTCTTTCAAGAGCATAAGATTTACTTCATAGACTGGTTGGAAAAAGTATTTTTCTTCTTTTTAAAAAAATTTATTAAAGTATAGTTGGTTACAGGTGTATAATATAGTGATTCATAAATTGTAAAGGTTACACTTCTTTTATAGCCTCTATAAAATATTAGCTATATTTCCCATGTTGTTCCATTTATATGAGGCACCTTGAATAGTCAAATTCACAGAGTCATAAAGTGCATTGGTAGATGCCAGGGGCCAGGGTTGGGGAGAGGGATGGAGTCAGTTAAGTCAGTTCTGTCTCATATCTGACTGCAGTCATGTCTGACTCATTGCAGCTCCACGGATTGCAGCATGCCAAGCTTCCCTGTCCATCACCAATGCTCAGATTCATGTACATTGAGTCAGTGGTGCCATCCAACCACTTTATCCTCTGTCATCCCCTTCTCCTGCCTTCAATCTTTCTCAGCATCAGGGTCTTTTCCAATGAATCAGTTCTTCGCATCAGGTGGCCAAAGTATTGAAGCTTCAACTTCAGCATCTGTCCTTCTGATGAATATTCAAGACTGATTTCCTTTAGGACTGACTGGTTTGATATCCTTGCAGTCCAAGGGACTCTCAAGAGTCTTCTCCAACACCACAGTTCAAAAGCATCAGTTCTTCGGTGCTCAGCTTTCTTTAAGGTCCAACTCTCACATCCATACATGACTACTGGGAAAACCATAGCTTTGACTAGATGGACCTTTGTCAGTAAAGTAATATCTCTGCTTTTCAATATGCTTTCTAGGGTGCTCATAACTTTTCTTCCAAGGAGCAAGCATCTCTTAATTTCATGGCTGCAGTCACCATCTGCAGTGATTTTGGAGCCCCCAAAATAAAGTGTGTCACTTTTTCCTCTGTTTCCCCATCTATTTGCCATGAAGTGATGGGACCAGATGCCATTATCTTAGTTTTTTGAATGTTGAGTTTTAAGCCAACTTTTTCACTCTCCTCTTCCACTTTCACCAACAGGCTTTTTAGTTCTTCTTCACTTTCCGCCATAGGGTAGTGTTATCTGTATATCTGAGGTTATTGATATTTCTCCGGCAATCTTTATTCCAGCTTGTGCTTCATCCAGTCCCAGTATGTCTCATGATGTACTCTGCATACAAGTTAAATTAGCAGAGTGCCAATATACAGCCTTGACGTACTCCTTTCCCAATTTGGAACCAGTCTGTTGTTCCATGTCTGGTTCTAACTGTTGCTTCTTGACCTGCATTCAGATTTCTCAGGAGGCATGTAAGCTGGTCTGGTATTCCTCTTTAAGAATTTTCCAGTTTATTGTGATCCACATAGTCAAAGGCTTTGGCATAGTCAATAGAGCAGAAGTAGATGTTTTTCTGGAACTCTCTTGTTTTATCAATGACACAATGGATGTTGGCAATTTGATCTCTGGTTCCTCTGCCTTTTCTAAATCCAGCTTGAACATCTGAAAGTTCTCTGTTCATGTACTGTGGAAGCCTGGCTTGGATAGTTTTGAGCATTGCTTTGCTAGCGTGTGAGATGACTGAAACTGTACAATAGTTTGAACATTCTTTGGCATTGCCTTTCTTTGGGCACTTTTCAAGTGCTATGGCCACTGCTGAGTTTTCCAAATTTGCTGGCATTGAGTGCCACACTTTAACAGCATCATCTTTTAAGACTTGAAATAACTCAACTGAAATTCCATCACCTCCACTAGATTTATTTGTAATGATGCTTCCTAAGGCCCACTTGACTTCACATTCCAGGATGTTTGGCTCTAGGTGAGTGATCACACCCTGGTGATTGTCTGGGTCATGAAGATCTTTTTTGAATAGTTCTTCCGTGTATTCTTGCCACCTAATATTTTCTGCTTCTGTTAGGTCCATACCATTCTGCCCCTTATTGTGCCCATCTTTACATGAAATATTCCTTTGATATCTCTAATTTTCCTGAAGAGATCTCTAGTCTTCCCCATTCTGTTGTTTTCCTCAATAGAAAACAATAGAATGGAATGAGGAGTTAGTGTTTAATTGGGACACAGTTTCAGTTTAGGAAGATGAAAAATTCAGAAGAGGATGATGGTGAGAGTTGCACAGAAGTGTTTTTCAAATAAAGAATGTTTAGGCCTCTTTGAATTCTGATTTTTTTTTTTTTTTGGTGCAGTGCTTGCCAGTGATTCACGTGTGTTCAGCTTTAGGTGAGACTTCATTTTTCAGATTGCACATGCTTGTGTCATGGAACGCTCTGAAAAGAACTTTCCCAGATCTCAAGCCCACATACATTGCAACTTGGCCCATGAGAGCTTTCTGTTTTATGCTTGGGCCTATACTTAACTTTACATTTGCTTTCAGAAACAGAAAAGATAGCTTTCAAAATCTACTTCCCACCTCAGTAGTTATCAACATTCAAAATATTTTAAGTGGAATGCCTTGTTGGAACAGAACTCTTCCCACACTGATTATTAATAACCCTCTGGTCATAAAGTTTTGGTGTTACTCTCAGTTAAGATGGAATAGTATTCTGGCAAGGGGAAAGAAAAGGACTTCCTAGACGGCTCAATGGTAAAGAATCAGCCTGCCAATGCAGGAGACACAGGAGATGCAGGTTCTTTGGGAAGACCCCCTGAAGGAGGAAATTGCAACCCAGTATTTTTGCCTGGAAAATTCCTCGGACAGAGAGCCTGGTGGTCTACAGTTCATGGGGTCACAAAGAGTCAGACACAGTTGAGTACACAGGCACAAGGAGAAAGAATATATCATCAAAATATTGGAATGGGAGATTGGGATTGACACATACGCCCTAGTGATACTGTGTGTGAAATAGACAACTAATGACAGCCTACTGTATTGCATGGGAAAGTCTACTCAGTGCTCTGTGGTGACCTAAATGGGAAGGAAATCCAAAAAAAGAGGGCATATATGTATGTATATAGCTGGTTCACTTTGCTGTACCTTAGAAACTAATACAGCATCGTAAAGTAGCTATGCGTGCATGTATGGCGTGTGTGGTGTGTGTGCCTGGGGCGCGTGCTAAGTGGCTTCAGCCGAGCCCAACTCTTTGCAACTCTTATGGACTGTATCCAGTCAGGCTCCTCTGTCCATGGAATTCTCCAGGCAAGAATATTGGAGTGGATTGCTATGCCCTCCCCCAAGGGGTTTTCCCGATCCAAGAATCGAACCTGCATCTCTTATGTCTCCTGCATTGGCAGGTGGATTCTTTACCACTAGTGCCATACTACAATAAAAATCAGTAATAAAAAATATTGGAGTGGGGCAAAATCTACGTTTTTTAAAGTGATGAATGATAGAATGAGTATTTTAGGTCTTTGCCTCCTGCCCCCATCCAGGATGTGGAGGGAACCCTCAAGAAAAACAACTCCATGCTTGATTTCCACAGCAAACAATACCTGTCTGGCCGTATCCTGGTGACTTTTGTCTTCCTAAATCTAATCCCGAGATAAATCTTGTTTCCTACACTTGACGGGTCCCTCTTTCACTCATCCTGGATCCATCAGGTACATTGTGGTTGGCTCATTGTGAAGAAACAAAACTGACAGCTTCCTTCCTCCAAGTAAACAGCACTGTTACTTAGACACAGTTCAAGGAGTTTATCACCCCGATGCCGCTCTTCTTCTAGGCGGGCAAAGGAGAGTCAGCTCTAAGTTCCAGCTCAGCTGCTTCATCCCCTGCCAATATTTCCAATTTTCACCAACAGAAAAAAGTTGCAATTACTCAATCAGTGGCCTGTTTTCACAGCCCTCACCTCCATTTTTCTCCTGTTCACTAGGGTAACCATGAACCCCTCATCTTTGCTCCACTTGGTTGCCATTTATGGTTATGACATGAGTACAGGAACGGGGGACCCTATTGATGCCATGTCAGCATTGGATTTCACTCTGCTTTAACCCTGGGCAACTGAGGTGGAATAGAGTCAGCATGGGATCTCCTTGCCTGGCCCTCCCCCCAGTCTAGCAGTTTCCATCCTGTTGGTTCACTGGAGGAAAGGTCAAGAAATTCAGGGGCTCCCCCAGCAGGACACCAGGACAGAAGGGGCTGTGATGTCATGCGGGTGCTTGCAGAGGATCTGGTCAGGGAAACCACGTCCTGCCACCCAGCAGTATTCCCTGTTCTCATGCTCTCCAGAAGACAAATCATTCCCACTTCCCATTGTTTCTCCAGGCACTAGCTTCCTCTTGTTTGTCCCACTTTCATAAACCAATGAGTCATGTCACGTGCTTGAGCGACTTCCCTCCTGAGGGTCATTCCAGGACCAGCCCCATCAGAGATCTGAACAGCAGCTGGGGAAGGAGTTCTGTTTGGGGTTTTGTTCTATAGGTTGGGTTTTGTTTGTATCATTTCTAACAGAGGAGTGTGAAGGAAAAGGCTTCATGGGTTTTTTTTTTTTTTTTTTTGCTTTTTTGCTGGCAAACAGCTCAGAAGTGCTGATCTGAATCCCCATGTTGTTTATCCCAAACAAAATGTCTGGGGATACTTAGTTTACACTGTGGGAAAAGGGGGGCAGTCCTCGCAAAACATCCATTGTGAGAAACAGCTTTTCAGCCTCCTTAGGTGAGTGCTGTCATCAGCAAGGAGGGCAGTGGCATCCTCAGAGGGTGCTCTGGGGCCCCTGGTGTCGCAGCTCCCTGCGCACCTCGCTTCCTGAGAGGCAGCAGGTTTGAACAAAGGCCCTGCTGACAGAATGGCTGAGGAGCTCCCTGAGATGGCATTGCTAGTGTCACACGAAGGGGGGTTGGCCCGGGGAAGCTGGCATGGAGGTGACCAAGAGCCTGCTGCTTGCCTGGATGCTCTGCAAGGGAGGTGCTTCTATAGGAAGTGGAGGTGGAAGGGAATGAGAAAACGGACATTTTAAAGGCATTGTGATATGTGTAAAGAGGAGACGTGTCACTTTCAGAATGGCATTTCCTTTGTTTGTTCTTAGGGTGCAAGGGATTTACCAGTTTACATCTCATCTACCCAGGGTAACACAGGATTTCTAATGACCTTGTCTCCCTATGGGACTGGGCTTTGAGTATGGCAGAGGCAGAAGCTGCTAGTTCTGTCTTGGGTCTTTCTGTTTCAGTCCCTTCGCCCTTGTTTTCCCACATTTTATCCTCCCATCCCCATTCTACCAACACCGAGACCTCGTTAGGGCACAGATGTTTTGTCACGGCCTCTCTGTTCTGTCACCAGGAAGCCTGGGTTTTGGACCTGGCTCAGGCACTATCTCTGGGAATCCATTTACCCTCACTCTGTGCAGGGCAACACTTCCCCTCCTGAAGCAGGAAAAAGATCTCTTAGGAGGACCTCAGTGGGTTCTTGGGAGGTGGAGATGTTCTGTTTCAGCTAGCCCTGAAGGATGGCTGAGTGTTGGCCCTGGGAAGTAGGGAGAGAAGGGGAATGGGCAAGGAGTGTGTGCTCTGGGAACAAAGGCATGTATGCAGTGGCTCTGAAGAGAAGAGCTGTGATGGGAAAAAGGAAAGGTCTTCATACTTAGACCTTGGGTGGGAACCTGGGGCAGGGCTGGAGAGCAGTAAGGCTGAAGCAGGCAATGGAGACAGAAACCAGGTCAAAGGCTGCTCGTATGAGTATTTTCAGGATTTTCATGTTAGTGTTAGTCAATTAGTCATGTTACACTCTTTGCAAACCCATGGCTGTAGCCTGCCAGAATCCTCTGTCCATGGGATTCTCCAGGCAAGAATACTGGAGTTGACAGTCATTCCCTTCTCCTCGGGATCTTCCTGACCTGAGAATGGAACCTTGGTCTCCTGCATTGCAAGAGTGTTCTTTACTGATATTAACCCAACAACAATGAGAAGCTGCTTCTTCAGCAGAAAATATGGCTAAACAATAGTGAGGTAAGTCCCCCCTCTTCAAATTACTGACATCAGAAGGGAGTGGAGGCATAGACTGTGGACTTCAAGGACCTAATCCAAAATAGTGGGGATAAATACAATATTGTCATTTAAAAGATTTTGCCCCCAAAATGACATTAACAAAAACAATAACAAAACAGTATGTCATCATCACCACTATCACCTCCACCACAGCCACCATCATCCTTTGATTTTAAAAAAGGAGACACTTTAGCAAAAAAGGGGGGGAAAAAAAGGATAACCTTAGAATAAGGGAAATTACTTAGATTTAATCATTTTGTCTTTATGAAGAAAATCTACATTGCTGTGACTATTATTATCACTATTATTATTTTGACCTGGACCCGTGAAAACTTTTTCATAGTCTGGCACTCGCCAACATAGTGTCATTTGGAAATCATTGGTGAAGGTCAGCAGTTCTTGGGATGGTGAAGAAGACACAAGGCTGATGTGAATGAGTTTATGGGAGATGAAATATCAGACTGGATTGGGGGTCAGTTAGGGATACAGGGGAGGGTGACGGGTATACAAGCCTCTAAGATCTTTTCTCCAAGATGGTGGAGTAGAAGCAGGTGCTCTCCCCTTCTCCTGAGAGAACTCCAAAATTACAACTCACTGCTGAACAACTGTTGACAGGAGAATGTAGGATCCCACCAAAAAATATATCTGACGTCCAAGGGCAAAGGACAAGCCCCAGCAAGATGGTAGGAGGGATGAAGTCATGTTTAGAACCAAACCCCATACCCTTCAGAGATGCTCAGAGGGCTCAAACAAACCTTGTGTGCACCAGGACCCAGAGATCCCACAGAGACTGAGACAGAACTGTGTTTGAGGGTCTCCTGCAGAGGAACGGGTCAGCAGTGGACTGTTGCAGGGGCAGGGGCTCTGGGTGCTGTAGACCTGGGTATGGCATAAGCCCTCTTGGAGGAAGTCACCATTAACTCCACAATAGAGCCACCAGAACTTACCCAGGACTGGGGAAACAGACTCTTGGAGGGCAGGAACAAAACCTTGTGTACACCAGGACCTGGGAGAAAGGAGCAGTGACCCCATAAAAGACTGAACCAAACTTGCCCGTGAGTGTCCAGGAGTCTCCATGGAGGCGTGGTGGCCTGCTGCAGGGTCGGGGCACTGAGTGCAGCAGTGGGTCCATGGGACCTGTTGAAGGAGGTCTCCATTATCTTCATTACCTCCACCATAGTTTGCCCTCAGGTCAAACAACAGAGAGGGAACACAGCTCCACCCATCAACAGAAAATTGGATTAAGATTTTCTGAGTCTCTCAGTCAGTGTCTCCCATCAGGAAGCTTCCATAAGCCTCTTATCCTTCTCCATCAGAGGGCAGATAGACTGAAAACCACAACCACAGAAAACTAACCAATCTGATCACATGGACCACAGCCTTGTCTAACTCAGTGAAACTATGAGCCATGCCATATAGGGCCATCCAAGATGGGTAGGTCACAGTGGAGAGGTCTGACAGAATGTGGTCCACTGGAGAAGGGAATGACAAACCAGTATTCTTCCCTTGAGAATCCCATGAACAGTATGAAAAGGCAAAAAGATAGGACACTGAAAGATGAGCTCCTCAGGTTGGTAGGTGCCCAATATGCTACTGGAGATCAGTGGAGAAATAACTCCAGAAAGAATGAAGAGATGGAGCCTAAGCAAAAACAACACCCAGTTGTGGATGTGACTGGTGATGGAAGTAAAGTCTGATGATGTAAAGAGCAATATTGCATCAGAACCTGGAATGTTAGGTCCATGAATCAAGGCAAATGGAAAGTGGTCAAACAGGAGATGGCAAGAGTGAACACTGACATTTTAGGAATCAGCAAACTAAAATGAACCGGAATGGGTGAGTTTAACTCAGATGACCATTATATCTACTACTGTGGGCAGGAATCCCTTAGAAGAAATGGAGTAGCCATCATAGTCAACAAAAGAGTTCAAAATGGAGTACTCAAATGCAATCTCAAAAACGACAGAATGATCTCTGTTCATTTCCAAGGCAAACCATTTAATATCACAGTATTCCAAGTCTATGCCATCATCAATGATGCTGAAGAAGCTGAACAGTTCTATGAAGACCTCCAAGGCCTTCTAGAACTAACACCCCCAAAAGATGTCCTTTTCATTATAGGGGACTGGAATGAAAAAGCAGGAAGTCAAGAGATACCTGGAGTAACAGGCAAATTTGGCCTTGGAGTACAAAATGAAGCGGGGCAAAGGCCAACAGAGTTTGGCCAAGAGAATGCACTGGTCATAGCAAACGCCTTCTTCCAACACAAGAGAAGAATCTACACATGGGCATCACCAGATGGTCAATACTGAAATCAGATGAATTCTCTTCTTTGAAGCCAAACAAGGAGAAGCTCTATGAAGTCAGCAAAAACAAGACTGGGAGCTGACTGTGGCTCAGATCATGAACTCCTTATTGGCAAATTCAGCCTTAAATTGAAGAAAGTAGGGAAAACCACTAGACCATTCAGGTATGACATAAATCAAATCCCTTATGATTATACAGTAAAAGTGACAAATAGATTCAAGATATTAGATCTGATAGATATGGTGCCTGAGGCACTATGGACAGAGGTTTGTGACATCGTACAGGAAGCAGTGAAGATCATCTCCAAGAAAAATAAATGCAAAAAGGCAAAATGGTTGTCTGAGGAGGCCTTAAAAATAGCTGATAAAAGAAGAGACGTGAAAGGCGAAGGAGAAAAGGAGAGATATACCTATTTGAATGCAGAGTTCCAAAGAATAGCAAGGAAAGATAAGAAAGCCTTCCTCAGTGATCAATGCAAAGAAATAGAGGAAAACAACAAAAAAAGGAAAAGACTAGAGATCTCTTCAAGAAAATCAGAGATACCAAGGGAATATTTCATGCAAAGATGAGCACAATAAGGGACTGAAATGGTATGGACCTAACAGAAGCAGAAGAGATTAAGAAGAGATGGCAAGAATACACAGAACTACACACACAAAAATCTTCATGACCCAGATAATCATGATGGTGTGATCACTCACCTAGAGCCAGACATCCTGGAATGCAAAGTCAAGTGGAAGCGTCACTACAAACAAACCTAGTGGAGGTGATGGAATTCCAGTTGAGTTATTTCAAGTCCTAAAAAATGATGCTGTTAAAGTGCAGCACTCAATGCCAGCAAATTTGGAAAACTCAGCAATGGCCACCGCACTTGAAAAGGTCAGTTTTCATTCTAATCTCAAAGAAAGGCAATGTCAAAGAATGTTCAAACTATTGCACAATTTCACTCGTCTCACATGCTAACAAAGCAATGCTCAAAACTGTACAAGCCAGGCTTCCACAGTACTTGAATAGAGAACTTTCAGATGTTCAAGCTGGATTTAGAAAAGGCAGAGGAACCAGAGATCAAATTGCCAACATCCAGTGGATCATTGAAAAAGCAAGAAAGTTCTAGAAAAACATCTACTTCTGCTCTATTGACTATGCCAAAGACTTTGACTGTCCATCACAACAAACTGTGGAAAATTCTTCAATAGATAGGAATACCAGACCACCTTACATGCCTTCAGAGAAACCTGTACGCAGGTCAAGAAGCAACAGTTAGAACCAAACATGGAACAACAGACTGGTTCCAAATTGGGAAAGAAGTACGTCAAGGCTGTATATTGGCACTCTGCTAATTTAACTTATATGCAGAGTACATCATGAGAAACGCTGGGGCTGGATGAAGCATAAACTGGGATAAAGATTGCTGGGAGAAATATCAATAACCTCAGATATGCAGATGACACCACCCTTACGGCAGAAAGTGAAGAAGAACTAAAAAGCCTGTTGGTGAAAGTGGAAGAGGAGAGTGAAAAAGTTGGCTTAAAACTCAACATTCAGAAAACAAATATCATGCCATCTGGTCCCATCACTTCATGGGAAATAGATGGGGAAACAGTGGAAACAGTGTCAGACTTTATTTTTGGGGGGGCTCCAAAATCACTGCAGATGGTGACTGCAGCCATGAAATTAAGAGACGCTTGCTCCTTGGAAGAAAAGTTATGACCACCCTAGACAGCATGTTAAAAACAGAGACATTACTTTGCCAACAAAGGTCCATCTAGTCAAAGCTATGGTTTTTCCAGTGGTCATGTATACATGTGAGAGTTGGACTATAAAGAAAGCTGAGCACTGAAGAATTGATGCTTTTGAACTATGGTGTTGGAGAAGACTCTTGAGAGTCTCTTGGACTGCAAGGAGATCCAACCAGTCCATCCTAAAGGAAATCAGTCCTGAATTCATTAGAAGGACTGATGCTTATGCTGAAACTCCAATACTTTGGCCACCTGAAGTGAGCAACTGACTCATTGGAAAAGACTCTGATGCTGGGAAAGACTGAAGGCAGGAGGAGAAGGGGATGACAGAGGATAAGATGGTTGAATGGCATCTGTGACTCTATGATCGTGAGCTGAGTGAACTCTGGGAGTTGGTGATGGACAGGGAGGCCTGGCGTGCTACAGTCCATGGGGTTGCAAAGAGTCAGACGTGACTGAGGGACTAAACTGAACTGAACTGAAGCTACTTGCAACACACTATATACTCAACAAATGTCAATTGAGACTTAAGTCAAATTGGTAATAATAATAGGTACTCTATATAATGAACAATTGGATTTTGTTGTTCAGTCACTAAGTTGTGTCCAGCGCTTTGTGACCCCATGAACTATAGCACTCCAGTCTCCTCTGCCCTCCACTATCTTCCAAAGTGTCCTCAGATTCATGGCCATTGAGTCTGGGAGACTATCTAACCATCTTGTCCTCAGCCGCATCCTTCTCCTGTTGCCTTTGGTCTTCCCCAGTATTACGGGTTTTTCTAATGACATAGCTAAGAGAGGTGTTATTATTCCCAAATTAGAAAATTTTAAATGGCCTCTAAATTTCACATTGTGTTTCCATAGGACAGTGATATTCTGTCGGACCTGGAAATGTTTCTTTCCTGGGATTAGAACTGGCTTTTAGAATGTGTTTGTTGCCTTCTCCTTGTGTTTATGTACAAGGCAGCAAAACTATATAACCACAGATCACACTAGCCACACCTGCAGATACTTTGAATCCATGTGAGATGGTCAATCTGGTCCAACACTCTGTTCAAGAAAACTGAAAGAAGATGATTGTGTCTTCATTATGTACAGAATCTCTCGTGCCAACATTTGCTGAAACAACCCAGAGGAAAAGAAATCGTGAGATCACAATGTCAAAAAGCGAAATGGAAGGATTACAACCTCACCACTGTTTTATGTTTTAATGATTATGGCTGGAATGGGGGATGCTGGAGAAGGTGACAAATGAGTTCTGTGTCTTTTACTGTGGGAAAGTTGGTTGATTTTTTTTCTAATTAATTCTGTACGTTCCAGACACTGACTAGAATTGAGTACATTTATTTTGTGACCTTTATATTCGATATATAACAAATTATTTTGTCCATGAAAAAAAAAAATGAAGCTGACACATACCTGAGTTCCTATATCTAATTTATCACTACGTTGGCAATAAGTAATCCATCCAGTTAATTATTTATTCGTCAAGAAATCTCAAGAAATCCCATATACAAGTTTGTTTTTTTCACACAATATCTGTGCTCAGAAGTTAATCCCCCTTCAGTTTCCTCTTCCCCTGTGAGCCTCTGAATCAAGTTGGGGCCTCGGTGGGAACAGGTGAGACCCTCTGGCTTCTCAGAGTCCATCTCTCGGTCGGGGCGGCTCCTCGGGGCGCACAGCCTGCTCCTTCCTTGGGGCGTGTGTCCCCTGGTGGCTGTCCAGCTGGCACATGGCAGTCAGGCTGGACCAACAGGGGGTGGGTCATGTCTGGCTGACTCTGTTCCCTACTGCCCTGTACTGGCTGTACTGCTCCACAGCCGTCTCCTAGTCCTCCGGGTGCTGCAGAGGGTCATGCTGCCCATACCCAGGCAGGCGGCAGCTTGGTGTGCTGAGCCTTCTCAGCCTCGTTGGGTCCCCCCGCTGCTCTGTCTTCATGATGGAGGCTCCCCTGCTCTCCATGATTAAAGGCAGCTGGCACACTGGTCCAGGCTGCTGCCTGGTGCAGCCTGGTCTCCTTCCTCCCCAGCATCAAGGCTTGGGGGACAGGTGCGGGGCATCGGGGAGTGGGTTGAGGGCGGTCGAGCACCTAGCAGATCCCTTCCTTGCTGCTGGTACTGACCACGGGGAGCAAGAACCGGCAGCTCCTACAGCTCGATGCAGCGTTTGTCTCTTTCAGAAGTTGTTCCTCTTGGCAGCCTCAAGCAGTTTATCATTTTTAGGAGTGCGGGTACCCGCCCCTGGCCGTGCCAGGGGCATAGGAGGGCAAGGTGAAGTGGGGAGAGGGGAAGTGTGAGGTCAGGCTGGGCCATGCCCCCCAGGGCTCTTGGTCCAGGATACAAGCCTCCTCGGGTGCCATCTCAGTCACGCAGCTGATGGGTTCCTGGTTTAGGTCCATCCTGTAGAAGTTGCTGGCAGTGGTTGCATCCAGGAAGTACCACCTGGGGGCCACTTCAGGGCCTTGATCAAGGATGTGACTTTTTGACCGTTGAGCTCCTGCTGGAGCTTCTGGATGTGGGCTCAGCAGAGGCTCTAGGTCTCTGTCTCCCAGAAACAGCACCCCGCCCAGCTGCACGGAGGCCTCTGTAAGCTGCACCTTCTTAAACTGGGCGTCGTGGTTGTGCGTGCTGCCTGCTAACCTGGATCCAACCACAGCTGCTCAGGCACCCACTGCTGTCACTCTCCAGCAGCGGCCCACCTTCAGCTAGGTCTTCTGCACCCTGGTGGGCCACTTGCACAGGAAGGTGTGAGAGCCTGAGGCTGCCACTGGCCTGGGTCCGCATCCACCTGCACCGGGTTGGCCTTGATCGTGGCGAGCACCTCCTTGTGGCCTTTTATGTGCTTGCACATGAGGCGCTGCCTGGGACCCCACAGAGAAGCCAGAGACCTCGCAGGGGTCATCATCCTGCCCCTGGGGCTCCCTACCCAGGGTGGCCCCAGGCAGGATGCCTGCATGGTACCCACCAGTATTCAAGACAGCAATGTACTGGAGTTTCAGGTCTGAAGTGCTGAACTCTTCTGAAAGACCCCACGGAGACAAAGGAAAAGTGCACAGATCCTTACTTGGGTTTGGAGGATGTGCAAGCAGAGAAAGACAATTAAAATTCAACTATTGGACGGAACTTTGCAAATCAAAGGCATTGTAACTAAAATGAACTTTTTTATTTCCTTGCTAAACTCTTTATACTAGGGTAATACAGAACATGACCACACCAGAAAGAAGTTTTTCTGAAGGTTCTCTAGCCCACCCAGCATAGTGCCTCCACATGAGTCTCCTGGTTACCACCTCTGACCTTCTGAGCAGCTGGTAGTTGACTTTTTATCTCTGCTGAGTCAAGACACTTTGCATTCGGCCCCAAGCAGCTCCTCATCTGCTTTTTACACCAACAGAAAAGTTGTAAGTTGAAGTACTGGTGAGTCAAATGTCACAGCTAAATAGAAGGAGAATGCTGTCCGCCCACACCAAGCCTCTGAACTAACTTCCTGGAGGTCATCTGAGTTACTAAGTCCCCTGGGCATTTTCCATTACCTCCTTGACGTTTCCGCCTGTATTTGACACTATTTACCTTTCTCCTCTCTGGCTGCTCCTCCTGGGTCTCCTTCCTCTCTAGACTCTCCTTCCACTGATCATCCTTAAAATATATTCATGTCTTTAATTTGTATTTCAAGACTTTGAATATTGCTGTTTGAAAGTGAGAAGCAAAATAATATTCAGAAACCGATTCCTGAAATAATACAAGCTTTTAATGTATCCTGATAACTTTCTGACCTAGTGGGAAGATTTTCTATACTGAATTGTGTAGGTGTCTCCAAGTGTTACCCTGGACAATAGGAATGGGCTCTTGTGTGCATACACATCCACACCGCACCCCCCGCCCCCAACATCTATCTGTACTTATTGGCTTAAGCCAAACTCTTGTCTTGCAGATGCAGAAATTGCGGCTTTGTTTCTCTGATAAAACTGGTTTTAGACAAAAAATAGGGATGATGACTCTCTTGGACCATGTTCATATTAATAGAAAAGAAGCATTCTTTTCTTTGTTCTATATGAAACTTGAAATGAGGAAAAGCAATTCTAGTGTAAATCATGCAAGCATTATAATTACTATAAATAAGAAAATTCAAGAAGGTTCAATCCTTGTATAGAATAGTAAAGTGTGGACAGAGGAACCTGGTAGGCTATAATCCATGGGGTCTGACATGACTTAGCGACTAAATCACCAACTCATTTCTTGTATCAAATAAACCTTGAAACAGATGAAAAATATAAGATGAATATAATGATGATGGTGCCCAGATTCTAATCTTGGTCTTCTTGTCACTGCACACATTTCCCAGGTGAGTCTTTCTCAGGAGATGTATTTCGACTCTGTTTCTAGCCTCTCCTGAGTTCCAGATGAGGTGGGCATCTGTGCATCTGGGCACTTTGGGAACCCAAATCCAGAAGGTCAAGTTGAAGTCATCCCCCTTCCATTCCTTCCTTGTCATCCTCTCCTTTTTTCCTTCCTTGGTGAATGGCATCGTGTTCTATCCGTTTCCCAAGCAGGAATCTGTAGTCTCTCCTAACATCTTCGTTATTTCAGTTAGTAGTTTTGCTAATTGTCATCTGCTTAAAAATCCTCCAATTAGGAAGCAGATAAAGTGCACTCGAGAAGCCCCTAAAGGCGTTGACCTGTATTATTCTCATTTAGGGGATGAAATCGTGGTGCACATGATTGGGTTTTTGAGTAAACGGTCATGACTGCACTCCCATTTTATGTTACCCTTCACCTCTCACTTCCCATCTTTAATCTCTTCACACTGTGATCAGAGTGTGCGATTCTGTCATCAGAATCAAGTGACGCTTGTTTCTGTTGCTCCCCTGCTTAAAAGTTTCTAGTTTTCAGGAAAGAATCCAGACTCCTTGAGGGTCCTTCTTGAGCTGTCCTGGCCTTGCCTACCTCTTTGGTCTCATCTTTGAAATGCAAATTCTCCTGCCCTGCCCTGGGAAGCATCTTGAGCTCTCCTTCTGATCCTTCTCTTGACTTTGTGCTTTCAGTACATCTCCCACTTGTAGCCCCAGCTTTGGCATAAAAAGCTCTTCTTGCTCCTGCTCAGTCATGTCTGACTCTTTGCGACCCCACGGACTGTAGCCCGCCAGGCCCCTCTGTCCACGGGAGTCTCCAGGCAAGAATACTGGAGTATTTGCCATTCCCTTCTCCAGGGGGTCTTCCCGACCCAGGGATCAAAATGCCTGTTCTGCGTCTTCTGCGTCGGCAGGTGGATTCTTTACCGCTGTGCCATCTGGGAAACCATTTGGGCTTATTAAATGCCAGACATTCTATTCTGTCCTTTGCACTGTACTGTCTATTCATATAGGTTACACATGTCTGACCCTCACATTTTTTGGGTTTAGAGTACTAAAATAGTTTGCTTGGTCACCCAGCTAGTGAGATGCAGAGCTGGATTGAAATTCAGGTCTTTCTGAAACTCTAAACAAGCCTTCCTAATATGTCTGAGCTTTTACATGAAGCTGTTTGTAAAAATCCCTCTTGAAAATAATTACATTACAGATGCTATTTTCTTCTCCTCCTTTTTCCCCATTTACCAGGAAATAAGTAATGAAACCCATGACCAGAAGCACGTGTTGTCACAAAATAAGTCATGGGTTTCATACCAGGAAGCTGAATCCAGCTGAGACCTACTCACTCCTGTCAGTAAACTCTAGGAGAACAGAGACCATGCATTTAAAATGTGGCTCTAAATCAAACCTGATGAACAAACATTGAGACTGAATAGAATTTTATGCTATTAATTCATAATGAAAATAATCTTTGGATGGGAGGGGAGTTTGGGGGGAAAATGGATGCATGTATATGTCTGGCTGAGTCCCTTTGCTGTCCACCTGAAATGATCGCAACAAATGATGTTGGGATAACGGGCTAAAACAAGAAGATAAAAAAAAAATAATAAAATGAAATGATCCTACCCATCACCTCTCTTCCCTTTTCTCCGACTACTCTTACTTTCTGATTCTTTTTAACTTGACGAGACTGTCCAATGGAAATTTGCTGTGGAGGGAAAGGACACGGGTCCGAATACAAAGCCCTGGGTCTCCGTGCTTTGCTGCTCTGAGCGTGAGGCGGGGCAGGTACAGGAAGGGCTGGGAGGGGCCGAAGCAAGAGGGTGGGGCGGGGCTTGCGTGCACAGGAGGCAGGGTGGGGTCACTTGGCAGCCTCTGCTAGGTCTGGGACAGTCTTGAAGATGAATTCCAGTGCCCCAGAAGGAATGACAGGGCAGCGGAGTCCTGCCGTCTCCCCCGAAAAATGTATGCCTTTTGCTCCACACTCTTGGGGGCAGTGGTCCACGTACTCCGTTTTGTGCCATTTGGTTAGAAGTAAATAGTTGTGCTTAGCTAGTGTCGCCTGCGGGGCGGGGGCGTGGGGAGGGACCTTCTAAAAACTTTCTGAATGACTGAACTGTTTGCTGGAGGTGAAAGGCAAGTGAAGAACTGTCCCTAATCCTTGCAAATTTGTTTGGGTTTCTTTTTAATTTTGAGGGACTGGAATTTCTTACTAGAAATATATTTTGTTATGCAAATATATCATCACCTCACCTCCACTCCTTCACGGACCCCTGCCCTGCCACTGTTCTTTCCAGTCCCCTCCAGAATTCCTAAATTAGCCAGTAAATGGTAGTTAGAAAATGCCTAAAGCAATGGAGCAATATTGCTCTTGTTTAGAGGGCTAAATTTTGGTGTGTGTTAGAAATTTTGAGTTAAAAAGGAAGCATTTTCAAGCATCAGTCTTTGGGAGAGTCTTCTTCAGAGTCTTCACTGAATGTTTCTGCTAAGTCACTTCAGTCGTGTTCGACTCTCTGCAACCACATAGACGGCAGCCCAAAAGAAAATAGAATCACAAAGACCTCTGCCTTAGGAGTGTACAGACTCTAAGAAGCCAAGATGTTTAACACAACAGACTGGGGACCACTCAAGCCAGGGTATGTGCTTACTTAGCTTTGTGTTCCCGCACCTGCTAAGCAATTCAATATAGAGTGATTGGCAGACACACTATGAGAACCATCTATGCTTGGTGCCAGGGAGAGATGCCTTCTAAAGATGCTCCAGAAAAAGGAAGTAATCCCTGTGTGGTGATTGGACAGACAAGGCTTCCCAGAATATCTGACCTAGTTCTGGCAGAAGGAAAAGGTTAAAAGGCATGTTTTTGGGGGCTGGGAAATGATGGGCAAACTGAGAACGGACCAGTCTGAGCTTGAGAGAGTTTGTGCTGGAGGGATAGGGATTACAAAATAAATAAATAAACACCCTGAATAGTAAGTACCATTTGGCTCAGGAAAATTGTAATTATTTTTTCTTTCTGTTGAAGGTCTACCGTGGGATGAGATCAACTACCATTGCCATCTTGTTTACTATTTGCAGCTGGTATGATTCTAGTTTGGTTGGAAGGCTGTTGGAGGTCATGGCTATTGCTAGAGAGACTAGAAGTCACTGCTCCTCTGAGGGTGAGAATGGCAAGGTCTTTGCCTCAAAGGATGTTGCGCTCATTCCTTTCAAGCGTTTTACTAAAATTGTTGCTGTTCAGTTGCTCAGTCATGTCTGACTCTTTGAGGTTCCATGGACTGCAGCACATCAGGCTTCCCTATCTTCCACCATCTCCCGAAGTTTGCTCAAATTCATGTCCATTGTGTGGGTGATGTTTTTTACAAAAATCTTTAAGCATATTTCCTTTCGTTTGACTTCTTGCTATTTTTTTTTTCTTTGCTGCTGCTGTTATTGAAAGGCTGCCTCAGTTGAAGAGTTCATTTGGTCAGTGTTTGCAGTAGGATGTGGTTATTTTCCACATTCTTAACTTGTGAAACCGTCTTGGAGCAGTCTTCACCTCCCATGTCAAATGTGTGAATTTGCGACATGGACAGAGGTAAGGCAAAGGGCAAACCCACCTCTTACAGGTGCCCAAAGTCATCTTATCAGGAGCATCTCCAAAAGGTCTCAGTATTTTCCATCTCCCCAGACAGAGAGACTGGTCAAAGAATAGAGCAAAACAGACAAATACAGGTAACAAACCAAAAATCAGGATCAAGTGAAAGGATCAAGGAGCTTGAAATTAATGAGGATCCAGTATACCTTGTCTGCAAAGGGGGGAAAAGTTCACGTTTCTAATGGATTAGTATACAAATATATACAAATCAATGAGATGCAAATGAAGTCCATAATTTCTGAAGGGAGGCCGAGCAGAGGAGATAAAAATGTGTGCTTAGGGGAAAAACATCCTAAACATAAAATGACTCAAGTGGATGCATTTTTGTCAGTATGTTTGGAGACCAAAAGGTTCTGACTCAGAGTGGAAAGTGAATAATTTTTTTCTGAGTGTGGATAAGTTACAGCCACATAGCCAGAGGAAGCCCTGAGCTATTGAGGGGACAGGAAGTAGGCTGTATTCTTTGCTCTGCTTGACTCCAGTGCAGAAACACAGGATTTGCATGTAGCTTTTCTTTTCCATTTTGTTGGTTGCTGTCAGTCATGTTCCGTGAATCAGTCATGCCAACCTTTAAATGTTAGGGAGAGAAAGCTATGAAGAGAGAATGGAGATATTTCTAAACTCCACTGAAGCTCACTGGATTAGAAGAGCTGCAATGATAACAGTATTTCTTATTTTGCTTCCTTGACATCTTTCAGTGAACTCAAAGCATCTTATAGATGCCATCTCATTAATTCTTTCAATATCCTAGAGAGGGGTGTGGTGCCAAGGATAATTTATTATCACTTTATGGATTCAGAAATGGGACCAAGAGACTTCTCAGAAACTGATTCATTCCTTTCAAGTGTTTTACTAAAATTGTTGCTGTTCAGTTGCTCAGTCATGTCTGACTCTTTGAGGTTCCATGGACTGCAGCACATCAGGCTTCCCTATCTTCCACCATCTCCCGAAGTTTGCTCAAATTCATGTCCATTGTGTGGGTGATGTTTTTTACAAAAATCTTTAAGCATATTTCCTTTCGTTTGACTTCTTGCTATTTTTTTTTTCTTTGCTGCTGCTGTTATTGAAAGGCTGCCTCAGTTGAAGAGTTCATTTGGTCAGTGTTTGCAGTAGGATGTGGTTATTTTCCACATTCTTAACTTGTGAAACCGTCTTGGAGCAGTCTTCACCTCCCATGTCAAATGTGTGAATTTGCGACATGGACAGAGGTAAGGCAAAGGGCAAACCCACCTCTTACAGGTGCCCAAAGTCATCTTATCAGGAGCATCTCCAAAAGGTCTCAGTATTTTCCATCTCCCCAGACAGAGAGACTGGTCAAAGAATAGAGCAAAACAGACAAATACAGGTAACAAACCAAAAATCAGGATCAAGTGAAAGGATCAAGGAGCTTGAAATTAATGAGGATCCAGTATACCTTGTCTGCAAAGGGGGGAAAAGTTCACGTTTCTAATGGATTAGTATACAAATATATACAAATCAATGAGATGCAAATGAAGTCCATAATTTCTGAAGGGAGGCCGAGCAGAGGAGATAAAAATGTGTGCTTAGGGGAAAAACATCCTAAACATAAAATGACTCAAGTGGATGCATTTTTGTCAGTATGTTTGGAGACCAAAAGGTTCTGACTCAGAGTGGAAAGTGAATAATTTTTTTCTGAGTGTGGATAAGTTACAGCCACATAGCCAGAGGAAGCCCTGAGCTATTGAGGGGACAGGAAGTAGGCTGTATTCTTTGCTCTGCTTGACCTCCAGTGCAGAAACACAGGATTTGCATGTAGCTTTTCTTTTCCATTTTGTTGGTTGCTGTCAGTCATGTTCCGTGAATCAGTCATGCCAACCTTTAAATGTTAGGGAGAGAAAGCTATGAAGAGAGAATGGAGATATTTCTAAACTCCACTGAAGCTCACTGGATTAGAAGAGCTGCAATGATAACAGTATTTCTTATTTTGCTTCCTTGACATCTTTCAGTGAACTCAAAGCATCTTATAGATGCCATCTCATTAATTCTTTCAATATCCTAGAGAGGGGTGTGGTGCCAAGGATAATTTATTATCACTTTATGGATTCAGAAATGGGACCAAGAGACTTCTCAGAAACTGATCATGATTATGATTCGAAAAGGTCACCAAAGGTTTTTGAGTCCATTTCTAGAGTCTTCATACTGAACCCTCTCTCATCTCTTCATGTCTCTTTGATCAGATGTCTGAAACACCAAAAAAAGAGAGAATAGATACGTTTTTGACAGATATAATCTTCTTAAGGTTTCAGCATTGGGCTTTCTTTATACTTGAATGTTTGCACGGAAGATTCTCTAACCTTCAGAAAATGGTCTGTAACACCCAATATTTCTGAGCAAGATTTTTTGTGATTTCTCTGCATCCAGGTTCTACGTTTCTACTGAAGGCCTTTTCTTTTCAACACTACCATCCTCTGCCTCCTTGACTGCATCATGAGCTCCTGTTCCAGAGGGTGAAAGAAATTGTGGGGTTTTTAGTTTTCTATCTCCTAGGACCCAACACAACATCTTTTCCAAGATAGGCATTCAGTGACAGTTAGTTGGAGAAGGAAATGGCCACCCACTCCAATATTCTTGCCTGGAAAATTCCAGGGACTGAGGAGCCTGGCAGACTATGGTCCATGGGGTTGCAAAAGAGTTGGACACAACTGAGCAGCTAAGCACCCACACACTAGGGGCCTGTTGGACCTTACTTCACCATCCGGGGATTGAACCCACACCCTTTGCTGTGGAAGCACAAAGTCTTAACTGCTGGACCACCAGGGAAGTTCCTTAGGATGAGCTTTTCTTGGTTTTCCTGACTATTGTTGTGCTAGTCACTGGGGTGTCTGACTCTCTGTGATCCCATGGACTGTAGCCTGCCGGGCTCCTCTGTCCGTGGAATTCTCTAGGCAGGAATAACTGGATTGGCCTGCCATTCTCTTCCCAACCCAGGGATCGAAGCCGGGTCTCCTGCACTGTAGGCAGGTTCTTGACCATCTGAGCGACCAGGGAAGCCTGACTATTAATGGCTAAGAAATCTGGCCTTTGTCTGGTCTTGGTAAAGCAGGACTTGCAGTGATGAGAATCAGATGGACTTCTCACCACAAAATCAGCAGGCAGAAGATCCTTTGAGAAACTGTGCTCACCTCACAAATGACCCTCCGCCTAGTTATTCGGAGCCTGGAGTAGTTGGGCTTTTCCTGGCTGCCCAGGGGGCAGTGGGGCCAAGAAGGATGAGTGGAGGTGGGATAGAGAAGGTGGGGGTTAGGGGAGAGGTTCTGGTCTTGGGGAATCCTTGGGGCTTTTGCCTTGGGTGGTTTCTCCTTTCCTAGTCCATCCCTGACTTTTAAAGGACATTGTAACTCTATTTTCTGGGCCAGGGATTCTGAACTTCGGGTGAGCCATAGAATGAATTTAAATCAGGTGAAAAAAAAATGTGACCAGGGATGCACTCCCTATTTTTAAGTTTCTGAATGCTCCTGGCCTCCCCAAGAAACTTCCAAAGCTTTTGAAAAACCGCAGGGATCTTAAAATGCGGATGAAGACTTGCTCCCACTGGGCATGTGAGATTCAAATTCCTTCCCAGAGTCTGGAAAAGTTGGTTGGTTTCAGCTTGTCCCTCCAGGAAACTCAATTAAATTGTACCAGGCAGTTTTTCCCCACCTCCCATTTTTTAAATTTGTTGGCTTACTGTGGAAGAACTGCCCCTATAAGCACATGGGTAGTAGCAAAAGCCTTGCGTTTCATTTGCAGTTAAACCTTTTTTAAAGAAAATGACATTCTTTTTAAATCTGTGATGCAGGCTCCTCCCGCCCCCCCCTCCCCCGCCCTGTTTAATTTTCAAATTTTTAGTTTCGTTTTGGAATCTACCTTTAGAGCTGCATTGGTTTCCCTTGGCTGCCTGTGGTTTGTACTAGTTTTGTGGCTGGGATGTTAACTCCGGTCACCTTGGCAATGCGAAATATTTGTGAAAAATAAAACAAGCCTCTTGCTTTCCTTTGCACCTTGTTGAAAAAAAAGATGAATTTAGTATATACCTGTCAAAACCAGAAACCCATTCTCTTGCCCATCCTGTCAATAAGGAATGGTCTTTCCTGTCCGAGTCTCCACTCCCTCAAGAACCCTTGAAATAATAGCAATGACTCATCGATCACTTTATTTTAATCTAAACCAAGTCATGCCCCCCTCCCCCAACTTCTTTCCTTTTCTCTCTTCCCCTCTTCCCCCAAAGCAGTTATGCTCGTCTGAGTTCAGCAGGAACTAGCAAGGGAGGGAGTTTTCGCCCTCATTTGGTGCAGGAGGACAGATACACAATAGAGCATCAAGGGGACACGTTCTGGATTCAGAATGACATGAGTTCTGGTTTTGCAGCTCACTAGCTGTGTGAGTTTAGACTTGCTGCTTGACTTCTCTGAACTCATGTCTTCTGTAAAATGAGGATTTAATGTGACCTATGATTGAGAGCCCCTGCAAAGTTACACAAGATGGGATATGATGAGCTTAGCACAATGCCTGGTACAGAGTGAGCATGCAAATGTGGTCAGCAGTGTTTATTATTATTATTAATCCGAAGAGCATTAGTCCCATGAGATAGATAGTCACTGAAAAAGAAAGTCATGGGCAGCTAAGGTGGGAAGACAGTGGGTGTTGGTCCACCTCTTGGTGGATACTATAACAATATTCACATAATAAAGGCTCTGAGAAGAATACTTAAGAAATTTATGTATTTCTTTGATCCATTACTTACCCCAATTATTTGTCCCTGGAAACCATCTTTCTGCTTCATTAATGTTCCTTGTAGCATACTTGGGAAAATGATGAACCAGTGTGAGTTTTAACCCTTCTCCTCCAGTAATTACTGAAGTTCAGTAGAGTTAATTACATAGGCTATTGTTGTTAAGTTTCTCAATCATGGCCAACTCTTTGTGACTCCGTACGTAGACTGTAGCCTGCCGGGTTCTTCTGTCCATAGGATTTCCCAGGCAAGAATACTGGAGGGGGTTGTTACTTCTTTCTCTAGGGGAACTTCCCGACCCAGGGATTGAACCTGAGCCTCCTACATTAGCAAGCGGATTCTTTACTGCTGAGCCACCAAGGAAGTCTGATTATATAGCTATGTACTCAGTCGTGTCCGACCCTCAGTGACCCCATGGACTGCAGCCTTCCAGGCTACTCTGTCCATGGGATTTTCCAGGCAAGACTACTGGAGTGGGTTGCCATTGCCTTCTCCGAATATATAAATCCCACAATTTATACAAAAATTTTGTCAATTTGAGAAACACAAGGGGTCATGCTATAAGACCATCTGGTAATGTGATGTGTTTTCACATTTCCCCTTCCTTCCTTCTTGTAGAATTATTGGTTTATTACAAACCAAACATACCTAAAGTAAGAATCTAATTCTTACCCAGTTTTTGCACATCAGTCTAACTTATTACTCAACCTAGAGAAATAAAAGTTAAACGATAGAAATAAGGTGTCCTTCATGGAAGAGGCAGAGGTCTTTAGATGGCCAGTGAAGCTAACTAAATACATAGACCTCTTTCAGGGGGTTACCAAGCATTATAGTTATTGTAATAAAGGAATCATTGTTTCCTGTGGGTCAAGGGTTCTAATGGTGACAAATGTGTTCACACGCAGAAGCACAGCGGTGACTTCCTGGCGGTTATTTTAGGCAATGGGCTTAAGAACAAAACCAGCACAAAAATAAGGGAAGAGCTTTTGTCATTCCAGCCTAGGAGACTTCTTCATTCAGAAGGGTTAAGACAAAGGTTTTGCGCCAAAGCAAGCTCTGAACTAAAATTAGATTTGGGAAAAGTATGAAGCTGAGGGGCTAGACTAGGATCAGGGGGTGCTTCCAAAAGAGGGACTGGGTGTGGAACACAACCGTGTGTGTCCCAGAGGAAAAGCTTCTGGAAGGGCACTGTGTCCTGGGCTTGGTTCCAAGTTTTTACAGCAAAGCATAAGGTCGAGTTTTGGTGACGTAGGATTACTGGGACCATCCCAATCCTAAATATTGTGTTCCAGCAGCTCTATGCAGAACTCTTAACTATGTCAGAAGCACATCTTGATCTTAAATTAAGCCCACGGTCACAGCCCCCAAGGAACAGTCAGAAAAATTGTTTCCAAGCTATGTTTTATTTCTGTTGCATTTACTTCTTCTCTGGGTTATATTTTACTTCTTTATAACATGAAGCCTACATCATTTTGAGGTTCTAGAACCAAGCTTTTGGTGCTGAATGACTTGAGACAAAGCATTTGATGGCTACTCTATCATTAGAAATTGTTGCTATTACTCTCTGAAAAGTGCTCACTATTTCTCTGGGGTAAGATTTTTAATTTCCAGAATGGCATGTGTTCCTCTGGATTTCAAAGCCCCACCCCTGACTCTGAGAATTGCCACCAAGCTGGGTGATTTTTTAACAATGTATGCTCCAAGTAGCTGGAGTAATTACCTCTTGTTTAGTCAATAGCACAGTTAGTATTGAAAATGTCAACAACTCAACAACCCACCAGGTCCCTTTTCTAAGCTGCCCTGGAGGCAGACAAGCCAAATGCTATCAGTTTTGATCTTTCATCTAAATCCAAGATTTCAGCCCAGTCCTGGTGTTGGAACAAAGCTTGTAGAAACAAGGACACCGTCCTTTGTTAAAAAATGGGCCAAATCTTGGGAGATACTATTCGGAACTTTATTTATTTATTTATTTTCTCCTTTGCTGTATGATGTTTTCTTTGTCCTGCAGTACCATAAATAAGGGCTTCCCAGGCCCAGGCTCATGTAAATGAAGACTGTGTTCCTTCAGGGAGGCTACATTTACAAACAGAAGCCCCTTCAGATTGAGTGAGCCAATACGGGTGGCTGTGGGTAAATTCCATCTGAAGATCACTTTGGCCCCAGAGGTGAGAGCTGATAGGTATTCATCTCCTAATGCCAGAAGGGAGATTTCTCATCTTCAGCTTTCACAGCAATAATTGAGCTAAATATTCTACTTCCCTGGGTGGAGAACCTGGGTCCAAAGGGTCTCTCTCCTCTGAGAAGCGGTTCTAAACAGGATGAGAATCTAAGCTGAGCCAGAGGCGAATGAACATTTGCTTGAGGATTTACCCAACTTTAAGAGAAAAATGGAAAGTAAACTTTTCTACTCTTACCCGTCTGGAGAGCTCCAAGCGATCCTTCTGAGCTAGCTCATTACAACCTCTGTGATATCTTCTCTAATTACAGAATATTTAGACTCATTGCTGCACCCCTTCCAACTCCGCCTGTCATTTTTAAAATTTTGAAAATTCACTTCTTGATCTTTTTACATTGGTGTTGATTTTGTCACCTGAATTATATATACTGTTTAGAGAGCCTTGTTTAGAAATTGTTACAGTGAAAAACCACTGCTCATTTTTTTTTCTATAAATTAATCTTTATCTCTATAAACACTTGTAATATTGGCAAATTTTGTTCATAGGCACATTCTTATATGCCTGATTATTCTGAGGGGAAATTGTTGTGCTGTGCACATTATTGTTTTAAACATTATTATAAAGGTCTTAAACATTGTTTCAGAGGTCTACTTATGTGTATGTGTATTACATTACATATGTGCGGGTTCAGTTGTTTCCAACTGTTTGCAACCCCCTGGACTATAGCCCTCTAGGCTCTGCTGTCCATGAAATTTTCCAAGCAAAAATATTGGAGTGGGTTGCCATTTCCTCCTCCAGGGGATCTTCCAAACCTAGGGATCAAACCCGAATTTCCAATGCTGTCTGCATTGGCAGACAGATTCTTTACCACTGTGCCTGCTAACGTGTATAATATATATATATATATATATTTTTTTTTTTTCTTTTGGTGGTGGGGTAGGGGGGAACAGTGCTCCCTTATTCTTTCTCCAGAATTTGTTTGAAAAAATTTCATGGGCTAAGGTAAGAAATAGGATCTTGGATAGCAGCAAAGAAGGGACCTAGGAATTTACCGTTTATAATTATAGGTCTTTCTAGACTTTCTGCTGTTACCGTAAATATCTTTCAATGCTTGTCTCAAATTCCATATTCTTTACAAAGTCTTCTAGTTCGATGACTGATATTCCGTCAAAATCTGTTGAGTCATGGAACTAAGTTCTGGCTGTGGAATATAATTCCTAGTGATGTGTACCACATCCGGCTAAGGCAGAAAATTGTGTACACATGCTTTTCATGCTGTTTTCCTTTGAACTGGAGCACTGATAAGCTGATCACCAGCTTTGATCCTAGAGATGACACCAATCTCCTCTAAGATTACAAAGACATCTTCTAGAAGAAAGTTGAGTCCGTGAATGACCAGGTACAGTAGACCTGTTCTTCCTGCTGCTCTGGGTTATAACATGAGAGAGATATCAACCTCTCTGTTACTTAAATCCCTGCATTATTGATTTTTTTCCCCCACAGTAACTAAGGCTTTTATTATCGTTATGTAAAAATTGGCTCCTGAGTACAAATGTTGTTGAATCTGATGGAGGTATAGCAGATACTATAATCGGCAAAACTTTGTTACAACACAGTAGATGTTTACACAAATGAATCCATGTTCTCCCCTCAATTTTGATCCATGTTGGTCTCTGCTGAAATTCTATAGCACTTTTTGTTTGAACCTTACTTCGTTCTTTATGTAATTAGCCAGTACATTGAAGGAGTTCCTCGTATTCTATAATAATAATCCATTACATTTGAGGAACTTCCAAAGCAGGGGATGTGGGTTCAGTCCCTGGTCAGGGAGCTAAGATGCCACATGCCTCTGGGCCAAAAAATCAAAACATAGAACAGAAGCCATATTGTAACAAATTCAATAAAGACTTTAAAAAAACTGGTGACATCAAACAAATCTTAAAAAAAATAATCCATGACATTTGCATATTGCTTTATAATTTTTCAAAGTGCTTTTACATTTCTTAGTGTGTTGAACTTTCATGAAAATAATGAGAGATGGTGGGTTTCACTTAATCTATTAATAATTAATATTCACAGGCCCTGTAATGGGCTGGATTTGATGTTGACTTATCAGATTGATGCTTTTATCTTGGAAGTGGTTTCACTTAAGACCAAATCAGAAAGATAGGCAGGTAGGAGTCTCAGGTGAAAATACTGTTATCCTGAGGGTTTTTTTTTTTTTTTTGCATTTACTTAAGACCCAGGGCTTCCCACGTGGCTCAGTGGTAGAGAATCTGCCTGCCAATGTAGGAGACGCAGAAGACTCAGGTTCTATCCCTGGGTGGGGAAAATCCCTCGAAGGAGGAAATGGCAACCCACTCCAGTATTCTTGCCTAGAAAATCCCAGGGACAGGGGATCCAGGTGGGTTACAACCATGCGGTCACAGAGTCAAGCATGATTGAGTGACTGAGGACAAACCTAAACCCAGGACATCAAATGATGAGCCCGAAGCTGCAGAGCTAGTTCCTGCTTTATCATGGAGCTAGTACTACTTAACTCTTGACAGTCAGGTACCTAAAATTTCTACAGTGAATTTAAGCTTTATAAAGTGTTTATGAAATAGTAATAATCTTGGTTACATGTTCTCATCCATTTATTATAACAGTGAAATGAACAAATTGTATTGTTCACTCTGAGGCTGTAGTTCAGTCTGCCAACATTGAATTTATTAAATTCTTAGAGTATAGGGCATGAGTGCTTTTGGTGGCAGAGTGTTGTAACCAGTAAAAACTTGCGACAGACTGGAAACAGCCCCTGAGCGATGGTTGGATTCTGTTGTTTCTCAGAGTAGCTCATATAGCACCTTTTATCATGTTATGACTTGAAGACTGATGGATGATTTGATTTCTTCATGGGTCACCTTGCGGAGGTAGAGAAGCTTGAGCCTGACAACAACTGGTGGGGGTGATAACAAAATAAAATATATGACGGGGGAGGAGGAATCGCCAGCGAAAAAGGCGATGGGTGTGCAGGAGGGAGAAAAGAGCATGTTGCGGGCTTGATCTGGGGGAAAAGGATCCTTAAAAAGACTCAGGGCTTGTGAAAAAATAGAAGACAGAAAGGGAGAAGAGCTAGTAAGATGGGGCTTAACCAAAATTAAATGAATGGAAAGTAAATGAGAATAGAGCGAGAGATTCTTTTGGATCTAGGGGCATCCTTAACTGTAACTTGAAAATACAGGAACTTCCCTGTGGTCCAGAAGCTAAGACTTCACCTTCCAATGCAGTGGGTGTGGGTTTGACCCCTGGTCAGGGAGCTTAAGATCCTATGTGCCTCACAGTCAAAAATCCAAAACGTAAAACAGAAACGGCATTCTAACAAATTCAGTAAAGACTTTAAAAATGGTCCACATCAAAAGAAAATCTGTATTAAAAAAAAAGAAAAAGAGGTGGGGAAGAAAATACAAAGACTTTAGACCCTGAGATTTAAAAAACAGGGAATTTGATCCCCAAGGAGCTACTGAGTTCTTACTCTGTGCAAAACCCTGAAAGTTTGAATGTTGAAGAAAAGAAAGGTAAGGTAATTGCTGTCTTGGAGCTCAGAGGTGAGGTGATCAGTGCAGAGTATCATCCTATGTTCTCGAGTTCTCCTCTTGGCTTGAGTCAATGACAGCTCTGAGGAAGGGGGCTGTCTTTCTCCCACCTTAGGGGTTGGCATGGACTGGGCACTTGAGGATTACAGGCTGCACTGCATAGGGTTTTCTAGGTTTTGTCTGCAGTCTCTGTCACTTTGAATTGCCTGCTAAAAGAGGCACCAGGGTGACCCTCATCCCTGGGTCTGAGCTGGAGAAAATGAAGGGACATGTCTGCCTCCCTGTATCAGCTCAGGACAGAAGAGCCCTTGAGCCTGAAGGTTTTGGCTTGACTTCTGTCTAGAAAGTGGCCCCCAGAGCCTCACTATGGTTTCAATTGGTTTTGAAGTGTTGCTGAAAGAATTCTTTTGTTTGTACTTCGGGCTGGCGGGTTTGCACTGTAAGGATATCTGCTTTTCTACATCTCTGTTTGACACTGAGTTGACCTCTGCTTACCTCATACTTGCTAAAAAGAAACATATCTAATACCATCCACCTCTGTGATAAGGGCGAGAGAAAACAAACAGTGGAAAGACCCTTTAGGAGCGGATGACCTGCTGTTGGCTGGAGGAGCCACGCCACAGGAGAGGGATCTGTGGATGACCCTGAGGGCTTGTGGCAATTTGGGAAGAGACAGCTTCTGTTCAGGGGTTAGAACTTTGGAGCAGAGTTCTAGGCTTCCTCTGGGCGTGAGATATAGTTAATGGATAAATAAAGCGAGTTGACAAGTCCCCCTTCCCCTTGGAGTCACTCACCTTCACCTCCTCCTCCATCTTCTTTTGTTTTCTTTCTTTAAAATTTATTTTATTGAAATATAATTGATTTACAATGTGATGTTAACTTCTGCTATACAGCAAAGTGATGCAGTTATACATATATACATTCTTTTTCACACTCTTTTCAATCACATGCTGTTGAGTATAGTTCCCTGTGCCATATGGTGAGACCTTGTTGTTTATCCATCCTATGTATTGATACAGTAGTTTGCATCTAGTAATCCCAAACTCCCAATCCAACCTTCCCCCTCCTCGCCTCCCCCGGGTAACCACAGTTGCGTTCCCGATGTCTGTGAGTCTGCTTCTGTTTTGTAGAAACAAACTACTCAGAGGTCACCAAAACACTGCTTGGCTGTTCTAGGAATAGGATTTGGGGCCACTTCTGTGATGTGAGGTTAAAACGCAAAGATAAATATCATATAATATCACTTATTTGTGAAAACTCATAAAAGGATACAAATGAACTTATTTGCAAAATAATCTTATGGTTACCAAAAGGTGAAGGGAGAGGAGGGCTAAATTAGGAGTTTGGGATTAATAGTACACACTATTATATATAAAATAGATTAACAGCAAAGTCCTACTCTAGAGCATGGGGAACTCTATTCAATACCTTGTAATAATCTATAATAAAAAAGAATCTGAAAAAAGAATATATAACATATATATAATTATATATATAATTATATATATTATATATATAATTGAATCACTTAGCTGTACACTTGAAATTTACAACATTGTAAATCAACTATACTTCAATTAAAAAAGATAGCCTGCATGTGCCAGTGAATCATCAAGCACCCAGAATAATTTTAAAAGGGTAAACTGGTGGTGATTTTCTTGTCTCTCACTGGCACAAGTACCATTGTCTTCAGTCAGAAAGAAAGGAGATAAAAAATAATTTTGAGTTTAGCAAATAAATCCTCTTTCAATTTACATAATTATTTTCATGTATATGTCACAATGAAGTTACTGACAAATTGTCTCAGTTTAAAGACTTTTGAGAATGGTTTTAGGTCTAGAAAGCCAAGGCTGCGGATTAGTGAATGTACTGGAGAAAATAATCGTCAAGGAAGGGAATTAAAAATGACTGCAAATATATAGAAAGAGGCCAGAGAAATGTAGATTTCTGGAAGTAGGTGGAACCCAAAGGTTTCAGAGAGTGGGAAACCTTCTCTGTGAGGGAAGTCTACCAATTGGCTGTTCATGTTTTATCCCTTCACTGCTGGGTATTGGCATTTCTCTTCGCCATGTCCAGTTTCCTCAGGTGGACTCCCCTGGGCTCACGGCTTCTTTATGCTGAGGACTCATGACCTTTTGCCTCCAGTGTGGTCTCTTTCCTGTACTCCATGCTTCCTGAACTATTCTCTTATATTTCCACTTGGATATCTAATAAACATCTTGTTGTTGTTTGAATCACTCAGTCGTGTCCAACCCTTTGCGACCCCGTGGACTGCAGCATGTCAGACCTCCTATCCCTCACCATCTCCCGAAGTTTGCCCAAATTCATGTTCTTTGCCTCAGTGAAGCCGTCCAGCCATCTCATCCTCTGACGCCCTCTTCTCCTGCCCTTAATTTTTCCCAGCATCAGGGACTTTTCCAATGAGTTGTCTGTGCGCGTCAGATGATCAAAATACTGGGGCTTCAGTTTCAGTCATTCCAGTGAATATTCAAATAAACATCTTAACATTTACAAAAATAGATCTTTTTGTTCCATCTTCATTGAAAACTTGTTTAACCCAGTCTTCCACAAACCTTCTACCATTTCCTACGACATCAGCCTTTCTCCCTTTGAGGCAATTTCTACCTATAATTCACCAGAAATTCTATTGGCTCAACTTTTAAAATATCCATCTTTTAAAAAAATCCAAGCATGGGTTTCCCAGGTGGCGCTAGTGGTAAAGAACCCGCCTGCCAGTGCAGGAAATGTAAGAGATGCAGGTTTGATCCCTGAATCAGGAAGATCCCCTGGAGGAGGGCCTGGCAACCCACTCTAATATTCTTGCCCGGAGAATCTCTTTGGACAGAGGTGCTTGGCAAGCTACTGTCCGTAGAGCAGAGTCAGACACAACTGAAGCAACTTGGGACAAAATCCAAATATATCACATATTACTTGGACTAAGATACTAATCTCCTCAACATATGCTTTTCTGTCTTACTGAGTCCATTAACAGGCAAATGAACCTGAGACTAAGTACTTCCTTAAATTTTGTACCCTACATGCAGAACTGGCCGTATTGTCCTCCCAGCCCTTTGTAATAATCTGGGTTACAGATAAGGCAGTTGTTTGCACTGGGTAGTAGCCCTGGAGATGGTGAAAACAGATCTGGACTGATCACAGGAGGTGAGTGGGAGAAAGAGGCATCAAAGATGACTTTCAGGGCTTTGACCTGAGCAGGCATGGAGTTGCAGAGATTAGGGAGAGAGATGACCGCAGAGGAGAAGACGTCAGGGTCCGGTGTGGAGGGGAGGAGTTCAGGTTTTGATACGTGACATTTGAAATACCTTAGACAGGGACTTCCCTGGTGGTCCAGTGGTTAAGACTCCGCCTTGGAGTTCAGGGGATGTGGGTTTGATCCCTATTTGGGGAACTAAAATCCCGCATGCCATGGAGTCAACTAAACCCGTTTGCTGCAACTGGAGAGTCTGTGTGCCACAAGGAAAGATTCCTTAGGATGCAGCAAGTATCCTGTGTGCTGGAACTAAGATCTCACCCAGCCAAATAAATAACTAAATAAAATGAGTTAAAAAAATCTGATGAGTTAAAAAATATATTTTAGACATCTAGTGGAGAGGCTGAGGAGCAACTGGATAGAGCAGGTTGGATTAGTGACGTCAACGCTCATCCTAGAAGATGGGCATCTCATTGATACTTTGGATCTTTTGCCCTTCTTGTTCCCTCTGAGCCAAATATTTTCTCCCATATCTTCAAAGTCACCTGTTTCATGAATGTAACAGTTCAAACGTCAGCTTTTGAAGTAAGAGGTCTTTCCCAATCACCTTATCTAAGGTTGCTCCTTCTTTCTCCTGTTTTCTTTTTCCTTTCTTTCTTTTCTTCTTTTCTTCCTTCTCTCTCTCTCTTTTTTTAAAAAATTGAAGTATAGTTGACTTACAATGTTGTTTCTCCTGTTTTGTTTTTTTAATCGAAGCCATTTTTTATTTACCTACGTTCTTGTTGCTGTCCACTTACCTTAGAATCATGTAAGGTTCATAAGAGTGTAGATCTATATGTCTTGACCTTCAGCATCTCCTTTAGTTGCCTTTTAAATTTTATTGGTTAGTGAAAAGTGTATCAACTGTGGGCAATGTGTTTTTAGCTTTTGTCGGTAAAAGTTGAACCCAAATTCTGATAGGATCCTGAAGTTCATCAAAGATCAAACAAAAACAAAAACAAAAAAACCCCACTTCACATAAGTAGAGTATTTCAACCAAGGTTCTGATATGACTTGACAGTCAGTCAATGGTAACTTAAAGTTGGTTAAGATCATTGTCCAGAGTCAGTCTAAGAACATGAGAATCCCGTCAACGTAGCAGAAAATGTGGAATGCAATTTGGGCTTTGGCTCAGAAAATCTGACTCTGAATTCCAGCTCTAACACTTCCAAATTGTGTGATCTTCAGCAAATTATTTGGCCTCTCTGTTTCTTCTTATCTGTAAGAAGAAATGATACCTATATCACATGGAATTATAAGAATTAAAAATACAATGTATGTTAATATGCTTAACAGCATGCGTATGTTGCCTGTGTGATATTCAAATTGTTTTAAAAGATTCCAGGTGCTTTCAGTTGTGTGATAGTGTCTCCTAAAATTATGAATCCCTGTAGTATTTAATTGATTTCAATTATATTTTAAAAAATGATGCCTTTTGAGTTGGTTAAAACTGTTGAGCTGCAAGTGGGAGAATGCTCAATTAAATGGATTTAAACAAATCTCTAGGGGTGCAAAGAGTTGGACACAACTGAAGCAATTTAGCATACACACACACAGACAAAGAGGAAAGATTATCTTACATAAGAAAAAGTGCGGTGTTGGGTGGTTGCAGCTTTGGTTTCATCAGTTCCTCAGGGACGAGTGTCTTTCCATCTCTCCCCTCAACTGTACAGTCCTGGTCTTTTGGTTTTGCATCCTGTGGTTCCACAGCGGTTGCTCTGGTGGTAAGATCACACCTACACGGAGTCTGAGAACGCAGGGAGGAAGCCTCTCTTGGGATGCTCCAGTCAGGCTCTCTCTGTTGTGCCTTTCTGACCAGAGCCGCATGGGCATAGTTGGCACCAAGCTTGCTGCTGGCAAAGAGGCCATTGAGCTCTCAGAGCCCACATTTTCTCCCTGGACTTGGGGAGGGGCCCACTTTCCATAGGACCCCCTGGTGCTTGGACAAAAATAGTGTTCTTTTGGCAAGGAAGAAAGTGAGGAGAGGGAGAAAACGATTGTGGTGTAGGTCACCAACAGTGTTTTCACACCATCCTCATCTTTTTTGAAGGGAGGGGGGAGTTAGTGGTTATTGCAAAACTCAGAATGAAAGAGTGTCATGATGGCTAAAATGTTGGAAATTACAGTCATGTGGGCTTTGCTCTCAGCCACTGACCATGTTTAATTTTTAAATGACATTGGTCATCTGGCCAAAATACATGATGGACACACAAAAAAAGCCAATATTTTTTTTAAAATGGCTAAATCACTCTAATATTTTTGTTTTTATTTATTTATTTTTTAAAAATAAACCCATTAGTTACGTAAATTTGATTGAATGGGTGTAGAAACTAGATCTTGACCTAAGGAAAGAGACATTTTAATATAAAGGACAGGAACTAAGAGGAAGGTGGTACTTAGGAAATAAACACATTAGAAGACATGATGAAAAGGATTTAAAAGGTTTTTTTTTCCCCTGAGTAAGTATAGTGGAAAAACACAAAGTAAAGATCATTCTGTGATATTTCCCATGACCTGGCGTCATTTTTCTGTACTTCTAGGATTACCCTCTTATTCTCTTAGCATTACTTGATTTTATATCTGAAGAAGAGCCTGTGTTTTATTCGCTTGTGTTTTTAATAGCATTTTAATCATTGTAAATGATCATGCAATGCCTGAAGCACGTTGGCTGGAAAATGGTTTATAAATAAAATTATTGTTATTATTGCTATCTTGATCTCTTGTAACAATACTCATTATATTCAGATTATATCTAAGCTAGAAAGAGTTCAACATATGTGATTATATTAATCAGTCTCTCTTTTTTTTTCTTGCTCTTTTAAAAATGCTGTGGCTCATCACTCAACTTTGTTCTTATCGCTAAACAAACTATGGCTTATAAGTTGTTAGGGACTCTGGGTTTGCTTTGAAGAGTCATTCTTTGCAAGTCTCAACAAGAGTTTGCTCCAGGTAGGATCGAGCGACTAACACTTTCACTTTTTTCAGGACTGGGATCCAAAAATATTCCTTGTTCCCAGTGGCCACGTCTTGATAACAGGAGTGGCACCCTGTGGAGATGGAATTGCGAAAACTTTCACTGGAGCCCAGAACCTTTGAGAATATCCAGGGGCTAAAACTATAATAGGAAGAACTATTAGGAAAACCTATTTTAGCTAGAAGTAACTGAGTAAATACTAACCATGCCCACATACAGATTAGGTGCCAGTTTAAGTCTTTGAAGTCCTCATCACCTGCAGGTACTCCAGCAGATTCTCAGGTCAATATTTTGGGGTGTTGTGATGAAAATTTACATATTCCATGAAGGGTGACGTTCAGCAGCTTTGTAAAAGGCTTCCTTTCTAAGGTTCAATGCTTCTAAGCAGATGGAAGTGTCTACGTGGTCATCACAGAATTGACGGTAGGACCATTAGACATCCTTCAAAGGCACAAATGCAGTGTGCTGTTCAGTCAACACATTTCCACATGGTCCAAGGAATATGAGGGTATGCATCTGTCTTAACGAAGGGGTAATAGTTGTCTGAAGTTTCTAGCTGGTTGGTTTTGAGGGTGACAGGTTCAAGTTTAGGAGATCAAGGCTTGTATATCTGATTCTCTATGTGGGTCAAAGCATTTTTTTTCCTCTTCTCTGTGCCGATAAACTGATCTGAAAGATGTAAAATTTTGGTAAGTGGAACATTAAGTAGTTAAAAGTATTTTTATTAAGGCCATGACTTGTGTCCCTTGCAACTGATGAAAGATTTTGTGGAAGCAGGCAGCGGTGGGTATCAAAATTGACCAGACATGAGTGTAAACAGTGCAGCTACTCACTGTGTCATGCCAGGTCATGACATTCTAGATTTCAAACAAAGTATAAGTGTGCAAACAAGAAGGAACGCTGTTCCAGACAGCAGTGATATGCTGACATGCACCTGTGAGATGCTGATTTGCTGGAGATGCGGTATAAGGACCCTCCCAATTTGAACCAACAGTAGACAATTTAAGAAGCAAAAGAAGGGGTGCTAACTTCAGACTCAGGACTTACTCCTCCCAGAGTTGTTAAGATTTTATTCTTCTGTGTGATGGATGGGGAAACATGAATGATGGACCCCCAAAATCCCTTTCATTGTTCCAGCATGGTTGTGTAGCTCCTAGAACTTGGATGTGATGTATCTTTTACTCAACTGCTGAGTGCTGGGACAAATGGGGAGTCACAAACCGACTCCCCGATCCTGTCCTCCAAGGTCGCATCTGAAGTGGAGCCTCTGTGGGGCAGCTGGGTTTGTCTGTGCTGGCTCAGAGGTTTTCCCAAAGGAGGGAGCAGCTCCATTCCACCTGACTGGAGGCTCTGTCTGCTGTGAAGTTCTTACTTCTGATCGCAGAGTCCTTATGTGCTTGCGTGTGATCAGTCATTTCAGTTGTGTCCCACTTTTTGTGACGCTATGGATTGTAATCCTTGGGATTCTCCAGGCAAGAATACTGGGGTGGGTTGCCATGCCTTCCTCCAGGGGGTCTTCCCAGCCCAGGGATCAAACCCAGATCTCCTGTGTGGCAGGCTGATTCTTTACCTGCTGAGCCACCTTGGAAGCCCAGAGTCATACAGGTCTAGATTTAATAACACCAGAAGGGCAAGAGTCAAGTGCTGTTCTAGCTGAGTGTTGTTTAGTGTGTTCAGCACGTTTCTTAGGCCATGGGAAATTCCTTTTCACTCAAATGGATTTTCTCCTCTTATTTTTATTTCTAATTTCTCTCATCTTTTAAATTCAGATGATTCAAAGTTTCTTTTTTCATTTTTTGAGCAAAATGAAGCTAAAAAGAGGGTTTTGTGTGTTTACTTTCAAAGACTGCCCTTTTGTGCCTCATTCTTTACTTCTTTCTTGTGTAATTACCAATCTTTGATTTCATGAAGAATGATGTATGCCAGTTTAGCCTAAGCTGGGTCAGTTATTTTTCCTAGTCTTGCCCTGGAATAAGCACTTTGTTTTTAAGTAATGCTGGGCCAATTCAGTCTCCTAGTGGCTTTCTAGTGGTGTTGAAAAAAGAATCTCGTTTATAGAATTTGAAAGTTAAAAATAATACTGATAGGCATTCACTGGCTTAATAATCCGCCCCCAAAGCAAATTAGTCAGCAGGTATTAAACTTGTTACTTGTCATTAAAGTTTTAATTTCCTTAACATAGTTACATAGAACATTAATATTAACTTCTAATTTTAATACGTAGCTAGATGTATGCTTTATTAGGTTTTCTTATTAATGCTTTCTATATTGTAGTTTAATCGTCCACAAGGTCCTCTCTCTATTTAGATTCTAATTGTTTCTGATACCTCTTTACCTGTCATACCTATTGAAAGAGCTTCCCAGGTGGCTCAGTGGTGAAGAATCTGTCTGCCGATGAGGGAGACGTGGGTTCAATCCCTGAGTCAGGAAGATCCGTGGAGAAAGAAATGGCAACCCATTCCAGGATTCTTGCCTGGGAAATCCATGGACAGAGGAGCCTGGCAGACTACAGTCCACGGGGTTGCAGAGTCGGACGTGACTGAGTGTGTCTGTGTGCCTGTTGTAACCAGCTATGGCTTGAATGTGATAGGCATCCAATATGTTTGCTGGGCCCCCTGATAAGCATATGCAGAGAAACAAGTTGTGCTGTATAGTCAGAATATCTTTTTTCCTGCCACCAGAGATTGTTTCCTAGTCATTTTGTTTGAGCAGCTTGTGAAAATCTTGGAGTATATAGTAGGATAACAGAAATAGGAAAGTGTAAACCATGGGACGCTCTCTTGTGGAGTTTTGAAAACTTACCAGAAACATTCTTTTATGGGGAAAAAAAAGTAGAAACTAATTTTCATTCCATCCTCTAGGGCAGAGTTTCTCAACCTGGAAAAATTGCCCTTCGGTCCAGATCATTCCTGGTTGTGGAGGGTGGTCTGTGCGCCATAGGAATTTATCTGTGAGATGCCAGTAGCAGATGTGACGACCAGAAGTGTTTGCTGACATTGACACATATCCTCTGGGGTGGGGGGGGTGGTGCGGGGGAGTCACCTCACTGCAGAACCACTGTTCAAGAGTGATGTCCACACTGGGATTGCCTTTGATTCAAAGGGTCAGTTGAAAGCACAGAGACCCTTGGTGCCACATTGTGTTGCTGATATTTGAGGAAAGTGCTCCCAGTCTTCATGAATCCCAGTCCTGGGGCAGAATGAACCCCCAAAGCGTAGCTGCACTTTTTCCTTCTTTCATCTCAAGGGGGCGCTATCGAGGGCTCCAGACCAAACCCTCATGTTCTAGGTGTTGTTGAATCTGCTTTCCCAGACTCCCCTGATTGCAGAACCTCTGGCTTGTCCCAGAACAGGCTGCTTTTTCCATACTTATGCTGGGTATCTGGACTGGGGCTCATCTCTAGGAAAATTTCTTGGAATTTTATTTTCTTTTTTCACAGAAGCATCAGAAATAGCAACAAAGCTATTAAGAGTGCTTATGACATTCTGGAGTTCCTTTCTCTCTGCTTGTCAAATGTGACTTTTTTTCTCTCTGGCCCCCAAGTTCTATACTGGCGAGATGAGGGTTTAACCATTGGGCAGGGTTGACAGCACTTGTCCATAGGACACTTGAACAGACCACTTCTCAGTAAGCAAGTCTGCCGAGCCTCTGGACTGGGGGTCGGGGAGGAAGTGTCAGGTGTGCAGCTGAAAGTCTGAAGAGCTGCCAATCAAGAGAACATTTGCAGAGGTTCCCCAACTGACCCAGATACTCTGCTATCTTGAAAGCTCTATCTTCTAAGAGAATGTCGGCTAACAGCTTTCCTTTTATTCTTGTTTCTGTTTTGAAAGAATAACAAATACACTTAATTCTTCACCAAATCTTCAGCAAATGCCTTTTAATCCAACACAATGGTAGTTATTTAAGAAAGCTGGCAAAGAAGGACGGAGGCAGTTTTCTATTTTTCTGTCTGGGCTTTTCCCCTTGTACAGAAGCACTTGATCACATTTAATCTTGGCGTGCACTAACCACATTAACTTTGTTTGCATAGAACTGATATCACTGCCTTTCCCTCTTTTAGTTTTTTTTTTTTTTAAATCTCCCCAGAAAGCCTTACAATTTAAATAGCAGGTTAAAATACATGCACATACACTCAGGAGATTGATAAATACTGTGTATCTTTGCTCACTGTAACTTCTGGGACTTGATTCCACACCCAAGCTGTGTTTGTTGAAGAAAGAAATGATTTGTCAAAGCACTGTGTATTGAACATAGACTGGCGCTTCATTTCTTATATGATAGTATACATGTTTCAATGCCATTCTCCCAAATCGTCCCACCCTCTCCCTCTCCCTCAGAGGCCAAAAGTCCGTTCTATACCTCTGTGTCTCTATGTTGTCTCACCTACAGGGTCATCATTACTATGCTTGGGGCTGGTGTACGGGATGATCCAGGGAGATGGTGTGGGGTGGGAGGTGGGAGGGGGCTTTGGCATTGGGAGATTGTGTACACCTGTGGCTGATTCATGTCAATGTATGGCAAAACCAATACAGTATTATAAAGTAGAATAAAGTATTAAAAAAAAAAGCACTGTGTATACATGAAAAGAAAAAGCTCAGGAAAATATCTGAATAAAATGATACCTTGCAGAGGCTGGAGATTGGCTGCTAGATGCAAAATGACTGGGGTCTTCTCTGCCTACAAAGGTGGTGAGGATTCTGTTCTCTGGAGATCAGGACAATCTAGAGATGGGTGATCTATGTTACCAAAAGGATGGGTCCTCTGCACATCTCAGGTGGGGCTTCCTCTGGTTTTTGTTAGCCATTTAAGACCAGAATTTATGAACAAGCTCCCTGATGCATCTGCAGCTCTGAGTTTAGTCTTCTCATCTCCCCGATTCACCCCGTTCCTTTTCAATGCATCATTATTGTGAAAATGGTTTAGGTTTAGGGAAAAGGTGAGCAGATAATGCTGGGCTCTGGTCTAACCTTCACCCAGTTTCCTCTGGTATCAGCATATGTTACATGACTTTGGAACTTTTACCCCATTTTCAGAGTTCATTTCCCTTTCCACGCCAAAGGAAACCACAGACTTGCTTTCTGATCACAGTAATGTCAAGAATAAATAAGATACTTAGTGTTTCATCAGTTGGTTAATCATTTCCAACTGGAGTTTTCTCTGCATCATTTTAAGAAGTAAAATTCTGCATTCAAGTTTATTCTCATGGGCAAACTGGTGTATACCAAGGAGATGATTTTCTTAAAGAAAAGCAAGTAGGAATTAGACCAAACCTTATCTGCCTCTCTGCTTTTATTGCTGTTCAGTCACTCAGTCGTGTCTAAATCTTTTGTGACCCCAGGACTGTAGCCTGCCAGGCTCCCCTGTCCATGGAATTTCCCAGGTAGGAATACTGAAGTGGGTTGCCATTTCCTTCTCCAGAGGATCTTCCCGACCCAGGGATTGAACCCACATCCCTTGGGTCTCCTGCATGGGCAGGGGGATGCTTTACCACTGAGCCACTGGGAAGCCATCTAGAATCACACTGATGGATAAGTCATTAATACTGAAGTGGGTTGCCATTTCCTTCTCCAGAGGATCTTCCCGACCCAGGGATTGAACCCACATCCCTTGGGTCTCCTGCATGGGCAGGGGGATGCTTTACCACTGAGCCACTGGGAAGCCATCTAGAATCACACTGATGGATTAAGTCATGTCTACTTTCTGAAAACTCTTCAGTGATTTTTTTTTTCAGTGTGTGTGTGTGTTAGTCTGTCGTGTCCAACTCTTTGTGACCCCGTGGACTGTAGCCTACCAGGCTCCTCTGACCATGGAATTTTCCAGGCAAGAGTACTGGAGTGGGTTGCCATTTTCTTCTCTGGGGGATCTTTCCTGACCCAGGGATCAAACCTGGACCTCCTGCACTGCAGGCAGATGCTTTACCATCTGAGCCACCAGGAAAGCCCCCATAACTGCCTGACTGTAGTTAATAAAATGATTGTCTCTTCTAATCCTGGAGAGGAGGCTTAAATCAATAGGAATAGTTTATGGAAATCAGCCTTGTGGTCCCTCGTCACAGACTGTCTCATCCAGGAGAAGAGCAGAACCAGTGTTCTGTAGAGCATGCTTCTCAGAGGAAAACAAAAAGAAATCTCAACTTGCCATTCCTTTCAAGGAGCTTTCGTTGAATAAATTTTGACAGAACATTCTCATTTCACATTGTATCATGAACTTATATCATATCCATCTCATATCCTATAGAAATCCATACGAAAACAGAAGTGGTACGCTAGCAAACATTTGCTCAACTCAAAATGAGATAGCATCACCAACTAGATGGACATGAGTTTGAGCAAACTCTGAGAGATAGTGAAAGACGGGGAAGCCTGGTGTGCTGCGGTCTAGGGGGCTGCAAAGAGTCGGACATGACTTGATGACTGAACGACAACAACAAAATGAGATAGAGGATTGGGTACGAATTTGTGAATTAAGGCTGTTAACTGAGAAAGAGTTTCATTTCTAAAGTAGGCTTTTACCCTAAAGGAGATCCTGTCCATAAAATCAGTAAGGTTTTGGCTACTATGTGGTATACAGTAATCATAAATGAATTACCCTAAAGGATCCAATTGACCTTGACCTGGGTGACAAGTACTATTTCTCTGCCAGCTCTCTAGTTTAGTGTGTGCTATATAAGTTCAGGGCCACGAGCAAATGTTAATTCTCTATTTTAGGTTTTCATGGGGCTCCCCAGTGCCTCTCCTCTTCAAAATCTCTGTGCTTTCCAATGTCTAGCCCAACCCTGGCCGCCACGGTCATCTCATTCAGCTCACGGTGATCGTCATCACAGCACAGTTTGAATACTGGTGTGACTGGCTGGCCTGGGATAACATGCAAGTGTTGTAAGACTCATCGAGGCTCAGGTCTCGGCTTGCACGGTGGTGGGTAGTGGGGTTGCTTCACACAGCACTTCAGTTCAAAGCAAAGGCAGGAGGGAGTGGAGATTGTAGATCATAGATCACAGAGCAGAGGCTCACCCAGAAATGCCAGGGCTCCTCCGTTGCAGAGCAGACTTGCAGGCACACGAATTACCCACGCAGCTCACCAACATGTGTGCAGGGAAAGTTGTTCCAGCAGAACAACTGCAGGAACCCATCCAACTAATAAGAAGCTTATAACTCTTTGGCAATTTGTTTGGCTCGGGAGTGACTGCAAAGTCAGAAAGGTATTGGGCCCCGGGATATTGGCAAGGTGACTGGGAGTCTCCCACTGTGAAAAGAAAGCTTTGCCAATGGGTTTTTTTTTTTTCTTCTTCAAGTGTTTAGCGTTGAGTTTTTCAGGCCAAAGACTTCTGGAAAAAGTCACATTAATCACATCGGCAGCTAAGGTTAATGGGACTGGTGGCTGCACAAACTCCCCCATTCAAAAATGTGCTACGAAGATCTTTCAGTTTAGATGATCTGATTCATTCATTCATCTACTCATTCAACAAAGGCTTATGGAAGTCTTACCACGAGCCAGGAGCCACTGCAAGTATCGGAAGACAGACCCCTCTTCCAGATCACTGACCTCACGTCCTGCATTACCCTCTTCCTATGTCCTCAGGTCCCTTATTGCTTTTCTTTCTTTTTTTAATGTGAACCATTTTTAAAGTCTTTATTGAATTTGTTATAATATTGCTTCTGTTTCACATTTTTTTTGTCCTAAATGCATGTGGAATCTTAGCTTGCTGACCAGGGATTGAACCTGCACCCTCCCCGGCATAGGAAATAGAAAGTGAAAGTTGCTCAGTTGTGTCCGACTCTGCGACCCCATGGACTATACAGTTCGTGGAATTCTCCAGGCCAGAATACTGGAGTGGGCAACCTTTCCCTTCTCCAAGGGATCTTCCCTACCCAGGAGTTGAACTGGGGTCTCCTGCATTGCAGGCGGATTCTTTACAAACTGAGCTATCAGGGAAGCCTCCTCTATAGGAAGGTGAAGTCTTAAACCCCTGGGCTACCACGGGTCCTTTCATTGCTTTTCTTAAATGTTGACTCTAGAGTTCTGATGTAAAAGGAGAGTATAGGGAAAATCCTCACAGGGAGAAAGAAGCTGAAAGTCCTTCTGGTTTATTTACTTATTTATTTAAAACATGGGCTTCCCTGGTGGCTCAGATGGTAAAGAATCTGCCTGCCATGTGGAGACCCAGGTTCGATCCCTGGGTCGAGAAGATCTCCTGGAGAAAGGAATGGCTACCCACTCCAGTATTCCTGCCTGGAGAATTCCATGAACAGAGGAGCCTGGTGGGCTACAGTCCTTGGGGTTGCAAAAAGTCAGACACAACTGAGCAACTAAAACTTTCACTTTTAAAAATATAAGTACCTGTTATATGCAGTGTTCTCCAGAAATAGGTGATCGGGACAGACTTCCTATAAAGGAAAATTTTGCTTATCCACACTTCAGATAATAAACTTTCTTACGCAAAATGTCTGGGACTTTACAGAAAAAGTAATTGACGGTTGTCTATATACCAAGAAAACTCACCTTTCCTTTCTTGTGGATCTGGGAAGCTGGATGAACTCTGACCTGGGAGTGGTCCCCAGGGATCAAACAGTCTCCAAGCTCCTTATTCTGCCCTCTCTTTATCATCTCTTTCTAACTACTAGCTGGGTCCTGGCGATTCTATCTTCATCATGTGTTTCTCATGTATCTTTCTTTGCTTTCTTTTTCAACCTGCTATTGCTTCACTCCAGAACACTTTGTGACTCTTGCATAAATATCATTCCAATGGCATTCAGGTCAAAGATCTCCTTTTTCCCAGTCTCTCCCTGCTCCCGATCACTTTCCACATGGCAGTCACACTTACCTGCTGTTTCTATTTGTCCTCTCCTTAAAAGTGACACCATTTCTCTTACCTCTTAGATGAAGCATCTGTTTCCAAATAAGGTGTCAAATGTCACATCCCAAACGAGCAAAGCTGTTAAGAGTATGGGCTGAGGAATCTGAAATGACCAGTGTTAAAAATCCCAGCTTGGCCAGTTAAGCCTCAGTTTTCTCATCTGAAACATGGGGATGATTCTCATACCTCTGCTGGCAGTAAAGGGTAGACTAGGACAGGGGTCCCCAAACTCTGGGGTCTAATGCCTAATGATCTGAGGTAGAGCTGGCGTGATAATAATAGAAATAAAATGCACAATAAATGTAATGTGCTGAATCATCCCCAAAACATCACCCCTACCCTGGGTCTGTGGAAAAATTGTCTTCCACAAAACTGGTCCCGGTGCCAAAAGGGTTGAGGACTGCTGTACTAGGATATTTGAATTCTTGGCACACTAGCACTCAGCAAGTAATATTTATAATAATATATATATATTTATATATATTATTACATTTATAATGATATGATAATAAGTATTATTAAATTTCCTTGCTCCAGTCTGATTCAGCTTATCATTTCCTGAAATGCCTTCCCCCCACATTTTCTCATGTAGTATGTTCTGTGTTGAATGCCCTTTCTCTCTCTGCCCTTTGATAGTGTTTTATGATGGAAGTTTGTATGTCACGAAGTCTTTTTCTGATTCTTCTGAAAACAAACATTTTCCTCCCTTTCATTAATGCCTTGTCCGCCTCTCTTGCTGCCCCCTATTTTGTGTCTGGGATTCTGGTCAGAGCTTCTCCATCTTTCTCTTTGCCCTTTCTCCTCCGTCAGGCTATGGGCTCCTCGGTTGCAGAATTTACCCTGCTTTCTCCTCCTGCACATAGTCTTCAGGGAGGTCTCTGTACCCTGGTCAGAGGTGGATGCGGACTCTTGTCTTCGGGGAAAGCCAGGGTTTGGGGGGACAGCTCCCCGTCTCGGGGCTCTGCTATGCAGCTTGGCTCTCAGCGGCATCGGCTTGTGTAGCTCCCCAGTCCCACAAACTCCCAGGCTCCTCACAAGCCTCCTGCTCGTGGATGTTCCTGGCTTTCAGGATTTCTTGGATTTATTCATGAAATTACTGAATTTCAGAGCTGCAAGAAGTCTGGGAGAGACGTGGAAAGTGACCTGAGCTTCTGCTGAGGTGTCCTGTTCCTTGAGAAATGATCCCTAAACTCACCCTGGATGGATGAGTCATTCCATCTAGTATCTGCTAATGCACCGTCCGTCCCTCTGCTGAGGTATGGCTCACTCTGAATTGCAATGTACATAGCCATCTCCTGCCTGGAACTTAGGTCTCTGGAGGCAAGGCAGTAGCTTATTTGTCCTTCCATCTCTAGCGCTCAACATAGTGCCCAATGCATGCAAAAGAGTCGACCTGCATCAACCAAACTCATAAATATTGACCAAGCTGAATGGAACGTAAAGAGGCTAAATGATTGGCTTCCTAAGCTGCATCTCCTGCTTTCCAGGCCCATGCACCATCTTTTCAGGGTACCAGCCTGGTTTACCTCATCAGATTTTTATACTTCTCATCCTGGAGGTCTAAAATAAAAAGGCTGGTTTTTAACTTGATGGTTGAAAGATTGAATATAGACTCTTGAAAATCTAAGAAATAGCTCTGAGCAGAGGAAAATCACTTACTCCTGGCAGAAAAAAAAAATCAAGAGAAAAGTGATTACTTTGATTACACTGGTAGGTAGCAAAAGCCACATGAGACACCTACAGGTGTCCTAACAGTTTTTCCTCCCCAAATATCAGCCCTGTGGTACTTGAGAGGCGAAGGAAACCAGGTCCCTTGCTGCATCCTGAAGGTGGTGGTTAGACTCCCTTGTGGGGTTAATAAAGCCTGAGCTCCAGCTTCCGTTGGTGGTTAACCCCTTGCCCTTCTCCTGGTTCCTGTGATGCACCTGCTGATACCTTGGGTGGCAAATGTGCTCAAGTTCACTAATACTGTGCTTGGGGCACAGACTCTGGGACATGCCAGTAAGTTGAGAAAAGAACAAAACTCACGGTGGGATGGTTTTGGATCCTCATGTAAATTTAACATTCATCTCCGCATACGAATTGGCTTGCCCCTGAGTATGAGGTGCTGAGGATGGACCAAATGAATGCATTCATGCCAGCTGGAGCAGGAGACGAGGAGGAGAAAATTGACTTTTAGCTACAGCATGGCCTGAGTGTGGGTAAGCCATCATTAGAAAGGCAGTTTTTTCTAGGTCTTGGCATTTGTGATTAAGATCCTGCATGCCAAGACTTCTTTCTGAACCCCACAGGCCAAGCCACCTTAGAAACAGGGCCACTTAATCGCCAGAGTCATAGAATTGTAGAAAGGAATTCTGTCGGCCCCTCTGGTCAGATATTGCCAAATGACATTCCTACAAAACTTCAGATGCTTCAGAGGAGATGAAATGGCTTCTAAAAGCCTCAGCCAGGCTTAGGACTCAGTGGATCTGGAGGTAAAGATGACCTAGATTTGATTAACTGTCCATTCCTTTCTAGATGAAAGTCCTTGGGGGAAGTTATAGAGGTAAGTAGTCCCCGGGGCGTCCCTGGGGATGCCAAAGTCGCTGAAGCTTTCTTATCTGTCAGATGGAGTCCAAGATGCCTTTCTTAATGGTCAGTTGTGAACAGTACTTTGGGTACCAGATTAGTCAGGATTCTCCAGAGACACAGAGCTGATAGGTGGTACAGTGAATTGAAAAGTGAAAGTGTCAGTTGCTCAGGGGTGCTGTTTGCTCTTCGAGACCCCACAGACTACAGACTTCCTGGATCCTCTATCTGTGGGATTCTCTAGGCAAGAATACTGGGGTGGGTATCCATTCCCTTCTCCAGGGAATCTTCCTGACTCAAGAATCAAACTGGGGTCTCCTGCATCGCAGGCAGATTCTTTACCATCTGAGCCACAGGGAGTCCCACATGTAGAGACATTCATTTTAAGGCATTAGCTCATGTGAAGATGGAGGCTGGCAAGTTTGAAGCTGGTAGGACTGGAAGCTGGAATGGAAGCTAGGGCAGGGTTTCCAGGTTGCCAGCAGGAGGCAGGATTCCTTCTTCCCAGGGCCACCTCGGTCTTTGCTGTTAAGACTTTTTACTAATTGGCTCACCTACATTTGGGAGGATAATCTACTTTACTCAGACTCTATGATTTATTAACGTGTTAATTACGTCTAAAAGGAAAGAGAGAGAGGGAGAGAGAAGATGAAGAACCAGAGGGCGTGAGAGCTCTGTGTGCTCCCTGCTCTGTTTAAGGCATCTTCACACACAGCACATTTGATGGTTAATTTTACGTATCAACTTGCATAGACTCTGGGCTTGCCTGGTGCCTCAGATGGTAAAGAATCTGCCTGTAATGCAGGAGACCTGGGTTTGATCCCTGGGTTGGGAAGATCCCTTGAAGAAGGGAATGGCTCCCCACTCCAGTATTCCTGCCTGGAGAGCTTCATGGATAGAGGAGCCTGGTGGACTACAGTCCGTGGGGTGGCAAAGTGTTGGACCCAACTGAGCGACTAACACTTTCACTGTCTGACTGTTGTTTGGCCGAACACCAGCCTGGACAGTATCTCTTTGTCTCTAACTTTTTGTTTTAAACGATGCTTTCTTTCTTTCTTTTTTAAGGACGCACTGTGTGCTGTGTGGGATCTTAGTTCCCCATCCAGGGACTGAACTTGTAGCTCTCTGCAGTGGCAGTGCAGAATTTTAACCACTGGACCCCCAGGGAAGTCCCTCTTTCTCTGTCTGTCTCCCTTTCCCTCCTCTCTTCCTCTCTGTCTCTCTCTTTCTCCATCATGTTCATCCTTCCTTTTACGATAGACTGTATCTGTCTCTTCCTCTTGTTGTTCTTTCCCTGCCCACTTCCTCTCCTCTCTCTCCCCATCAGCTCCATTTCCCCTTTTCTATCTTAGTTTCACTTTCCCGATCAGGGTCAAGTCTTTAATCTCTTAATTTTCTGCCTCATTATCACTTTCTGACTTTGCCTTTTCTGATAGCCTCCTTCCCAAGCACTCCTCACCACACTCAAATCTTCTTTGCCTCCTTCTAAAAATACTCTCGTAATCCTTCCTCTCCTCACTGCAAAGCTTCTGACTCTGTCTCTTTCCAGCCTCCAGCGCTCCTCCTCCTGGAGCTTGGTGGTGTGACGACTCCAGGGCTTGGGTGCAGCCTCATGCTGGGGAAGGTCACCCCTTCCTGGGCTGGTTAACTCCCCAGCCCCAGACGAAATCCCAGTCTCAACAGCCGCGGTATGGACGGACTTAGGTGCACACAGGGCAGCCAACTTGGTCAAGGCTGCGGCACCTTTCAGGGTCACGGGCAGTGCAGGGAGCGACCCAGGGTACTCACGGATCACACGTGGAGGAGGCCCGGAGTGCTAAAGGGGAGAACGTTCTCAGAAAAGCAGCAGCCAGCAGACAGTCCTTTTGGATTTAAAAGGGATATTCCTTGGAGCGATCTGGGGGCTCCCAAGTAAATTTTAGGTTTCCTAGGTGGTTTAATGGTAAAGAATCTGCCTGCCAATGCAGGAGACAGGGGTTTGATCCCTGGGTCAGGAAGATCCCCTGGAGAAGGGAATGACAACCCACTCCAGTATTCTTGCCTGGAGAATCCCATGGACAGAGGAGCCTGGTGGGCTATAGTCCATGGGGTCACCAGAGTCAGACACAACTCAGCGACAAAACGACAACAACCAAGTACGTTTTACATTGGACGAAAACTAAAGCTAAGAGAATACAAAAATCTTGGGTTCATGTCATGGAAGGCTTCAGATACAATTGGAGAGTCTGAGCCCAGTGAGGACATTCTCAGATTAGACACAACTCAGCGACAAACGACAACAACCAAGTACGTTTTACATTGGACGAAAACTAAAGCTAAGAGAATACAAAAATCTTGGGTTCATGTCATGGAAGGCTTCAGATACAATTGGAGAGTCTGAGCCCAGTGAGGACATTCTCAGATGAAGAATTCAGAAAAATTAGCCCAGAGTCACATAGCTGGTTTTGTTCGGTCACAGACAAGAAATAGATCTCCTGACTTTTCTTTCTTTTTTTTTTTTCATAACCTCAGTCTGTTTCTCATTGAGAAACAGAAGACTGGTATGTCTGGCAGCCAGAGAATAAGTTCCCCGGTAAGTCCCTGTGGCTCATGTCCCTTCCCAGATATCTAAATACTGCAAGTCATCTTTCAGTAGAGGGACCACGAGGCCTGGTGTCTCAAGACCAGGGTTGCTTATGAAAGACTGTCTTTTCCAGTCCTGGAAACACCTCTGTTCACCAGAATATTATCTTCTTAGTGCCAGATTTTAGGGGGCAAAGAGATCTAGTCATCTTATTAAAGAGAAATTGTCTCCCACAACTTTTTGGTGTAGAATTATTGGCAATCAGTTAAAAATGAACTTTTAATAAGCTCCATCGTCAGGCTCCTATTTTCCCAGAATTACTTTTTTACCCTTTCTCTTCAGACATTTATCCACCAAGGATGGTTAAGACCATAATCATTTGCTCTGAACACTGTCTTCTCTTTTTCTACCCTTTTCCTCTGCTCTCAGACAACTGTGTACAGCTATCATTACCCACTGGGGCTGCTAAGAATATTCCATTGGCAATCAATACTGTTTCTCAATTTCCCCATTAACCAGCATTCCCAGGAAATCTATCAATGTGTAAAGAATACAAAAACTCCTTATTTTTGCTCAAGCTCCTTCAGATATTTTGCTTGATTTTACCTGAAAAAAGTAAAAGTTAAGGTGTTATTCCTTCAGCCGTGTCTTTGTGACCCTGTGGCCTTTAGTCCTCCAGGCTCCTCTGTCCATGGGATTCTCCAGGCAAGAATACTGGAGTGGGTAGCCATTCCCTTCTCCAGGGGATCGTCCTGACCCAGGAATCAAACCTGGGTCTCCTGCATTGCAGGCAGATTTTTTACTGTCTGAGCCACCAGGGAAGTACTGATTTTAGCTAGGTTTGAGTCAATAATAGGGTGACAAGATTGTTTTATCAAATCTGTAAAATTTCTCTTGAGTAAGTTTTCCCAGAAACCCCAGAAAGCTAATTTCATTTTGAAGGACTATCTATTATTACCTAGGACAGTTTCTTCAGAGCATCACTTTTTTTGCATAAGCACTTAATGATTACTCTGCCTGCCTTTCCTACTGAAATTATGAATTCAATGTGTGGGGATTATGTTCGATTTCATTTTTCGTAACACTCATTATTGGGAATGAATGATGTATCACAACTATACAAACTGGTTACAGTGAAAACGTTGACAAAGATGCTTGTTGAAGCTCTAGGTGGTGACAGGTTTTTACATCTATTATTCACACTCATTTTTACACACGCTGAGTGGGAAGCATGATTCCCATCTATAGGTGAAAAGACTGAGATTGAAAGATTTGCACAGCCGCCCAAGACCACCCATCTGGAAGGAGAGCCCTCAGTGGATTCCAGGTTCACTGGCCCCTGTATCTCTCTGCTGAGCTCAAGAGCGCACTGTTCGAAGTAGTCATCCTCACCTCTGCCCAGTTGTGCCTGGTGACATGTACCTTTCTTGATGGTGACATGTACCACCTCTTCCTAAGGTCTGATGAAACAGGACTCCATGTATAAGTGGTCAGGAAAGGGGGAAGCCACGGGTGGTGAAGGACCTGGATTAGGGATTTGATCTCATCACTTTGCAAAGCGAGTTTCTCCTTTGGCGTCTCTGCCTGTTTGGGCTCTGTTATCATCACACATGGAGGTGACTCTAGGAAAAAGAAATGGGCTATCCACAGATGGAAGACAGGGTCTCCGTGCCCTCTTGAAGGACACAGTGTCCCAGTTACCTGTCACTGGGTAACAGACCAGCTCCAAATCTAATGGCATAAAATAACTACGTTACGGGCTCCGCTAGGTGGCTCTCCCTTGGGAGAATCTCATGGGAAAGCTCTCTCACTTCTGTGTTTGACTCTGAGCTGGGGCAGCACAGACAGCTGTGAGGCTGGACAGCGGAGATTCTCAGATGTCTGTCTCTGGTCTCTCCACTGTGTTGGCTTGGGAAAACCAAAATTATTATGTGGTAGTTCAGGCCTCTGAAGATGTTTGGAGAGATGGAGACAGAGATAGATAGATCAGTTCAGTTCAGTCGCTCAGTGTCCGACTCTTTGCAAACCCCTAGACTGCAGTACACCAGGCTTCCCTATCCATCACCAGCTCCCAGAGCTTGCTCAAACTCATGTCCATTGAGTTGGTGATGCCATTCAACCATCTCATCCTCTGTCGTCCCCTTCTTCTCCTGATAGATAGATAGATAGATAGATGTGGTGGATAGACAAACACCTGTTAGACAGATTGATAGATGTGATGGTTGGATAAATAGATATTAGACAGATAATAGGTAGATAAGATAGATACGTGAGGGTAGGTGGATAGATAGATGGATAGAGACACACACACACACAGAGAAATGTACAGAAGCATTTGAGCATTCTCCACCTCAAAGCCATCACTAGGAGACAGGAAATAGGTCCCACTCCTTAAGGGAGATGTGACTAGGTCCTGAATGACCAGCTGGGGTCAGAAATGCTCTGCTAACATTTTTGGAAAATGCAGTCTGCCGCACCCAGTAGCTTCTCAGCACGTCCTTCCCTACCTAGACTCAGCTTCCTACTCCGTGAAAAGATGAAGCTCTAAGAGGCTCCGAAGTTCATACCCTCGGTGGCCTTGTAGCTGAGTCAGTCTCCAGGTCACAGTCCACGACCCGAGACCTCAGTCCTTGACAGATCTCCTGGAAAGCACATCCTTTGCCGTGGTTGCCACACCATCCTGGCCCCTTTTCTACATGTTTGATCTGATGGCTGTCCTTTCTGTGGTTATTCCCTGGAGGCCCCCTAGATGAACAGAGCTATGGGCGAGGAAGTTCAAGTCAGCTCCTTTAATGGTGGGAGGACACAATCGTATTAACCTAGCCTGGGTCTGCCATTTTGCAGATAAGAAGATGAAATTTCGTAATCGAGTGTATATGCCGAGATGCTTAACAAGGGAGAGCATTTAGAAAGAAGCAATTAAGATGGGGAATAATTTTTAAAATCTTGTTCTGTGAAGAGTGGTTAAAAAAATTTTAGCTTGAAGAAATAAGACATACTCATTTTATCTTTAAATATTTGAATGTGTCTCATATGGAAAAAAGGAAAAGAGATTACATCTGTTTGAAGATTTAAAGGATGATTTAAAAGCATGTCTGAAATTTGATCTGCAGATAGAATCCAGCTTTTATTTCCAACGATCCTGTATATGTTAGTTTTGCCTACAGTATATACTTCAGTTTTCAGGAAGTGAGTTTTGTACTCTTTGACTGTAGAATATGTAAGGATGTGTCTACATTCATCTTTCACCCCTTTCCAGCACCAAATAATATTCTGAGCACAGAATCGACTCTTAATAAGTATCAATTAGTTGATACTAATTGATTCTTGGAGTGTTTTAAAAAATATTTGTTTGGCTGCTGCAGCTCTTAGTTGCAGCATGCACGCGTGCTAAGTCGCTTTAGTCATGTCTGATGCTTTGCTACCCTTTGGACTGTTGTCCACCAGGCTTCTCTGTCTACGAGATTCTCTAGGCCAGAACACTGGAGTGGCTAGGAAGTGAGTTTTGTCTCTTTGACTGTAGAATATGTAAGGATGTGTCTACATTCATCTTTCACCCCTTTCCAGCACCAAATAATATTCTGAGCACAGAATCGACTCTTAATAAGTATCAATTAGTTGATACTAATTGATTCTTGGAGTGTTTTAAAAAATATTTGTTTGGCTGCTGCAGCTCTTAGTTGCAGCATGCACGCGTGCTAAGTCGCTTTAGTCATGTCTGATGCTTTGCTACCCTTTGGACTGTTGTCCACCAGGCTTCTCTGTCTACGAGATTCTCTAGGCCAGAACACTGGAGTGGCTTCTCATGCCTCCTCCGAGGGATCTTCCCGATCCAGGGATCAAACCTGCACCTCTTACGTCTCCTGCACTAGCAGGCAAGTTCTTTACCACGTGTGCCCCCTGGGAAGCCATTTGCAGCCTGTGGGATCCTAGTTGTGGCTGGCAGGTTCGTTTCCTGACCCAGGGATGGAACTCCAGCCCTTAGCATCAGGAGCACTGAGTATTAGCCACGGACCACCAGGAAAGTCCATATCTGAGTACTGATGGATACTCAGCGTTCACATCCCACTGTTGGTTAAACTTTGGTATTAGCACAGCCTGATGAGATTTTTAGCCTTCTGCAGCTCCCATTTGGATGAGTGCATTTTCGCAGATTAAGAGAATCCTTACTCTTGTTGCCTTTAGCACCAGGAAACTCTTTCTAGAGGCCATGCTCTGCTTTCAAGCATGTTGGGTGATAAAGGGCATTGTCAGTCCCGATCTCAGGAGAGATGTTCACCCTTCTCTAGGAGTGAATGTGCACAAGGAGAACTTGGTTTCTTCCCAATCAAGCTTTGTTTATTCCACTCCACACACCATGAGGGCCTTGAGAAACGGTGGGAGGTGACGCTAGGGGTGTGGGGCTGCAAATATGTGGGGCTTAGAACCAGAAACAGGACTTTGAGAGCAGCCTCCTCATGCAGCCGACTTCTTGGTGTGTCACACTTGCATTTTCGTAGCAGAAAAAATGCAGCAGGCCTGCACAGGGTTATTTGATGCAATCAGGACATTTTCTGGTTCAAAACCAAGAGTGACCCCAGAAACATGATTTTATTTGACCTGTTCTTCAGCCTCCATCTTCCTGGGGCTGCAGGCCTTTCCAGGGCTGGGAGCCCGCCCTCTGCGCTGCAGTCCTTGTGCTGAATGGCAGGGATGGCTCATTCTCTGTCAGCACACAGTTCAGCTTGGTCGGCAGAGGCAGGCAGCTGTTTCTCACTGTGCTTGTGGGTGGTGCAGCTGCTACCCCCTGCCCCCAAGACACAGAGAAGGAGATGGCACTGCCAGGTCCCAGGGCTACCCTTCTGATGCTGCGTAGAGAGATTGTGGACCACGAGCCCAGTTAAGACCTTCCTCTCTCTTTAGATCTGGGTTTTATGAAAATACACTTGCCAGTCTTGAAAAAGCTAAAAAGCTCAACTATCAGTCAGTTATCAGTGAAGTCAGAAGATGAAGGACTGTAGCATTTACAATGCTCGTCATAATCATTGTTAGCATCCCTAAGTGATAACATAATGACGACAGTGTTAAGCAGGGAATGACGAGCATAGAAGCCGCAGGTAAGCAGCTCTGCTTTGTTATAATTAGTCAGACTCTCTAAAGGGACAATTTAGGAACCATGTGGCCCCAGGTGATCCTGTCTGTCCTCTGAAACCAAACCGTCATTCTAGTACGTTAATTTACAAAACGGTCATTTGGCAAAATTGTAAATGAAGTCATTAAGATATAAAAGCATGTCTGGGAATTCCTGCCTGTCTGGTCATTAAGACTCTATATTTCCAATGCAGGGGGCACAGGTTTGATCCCTGGTTGGGGAATTAGATCCCATGTGCTGAAATCTGTTCTATGGGTAGAGTCTAGATTTTATTTCCAATGATTCTGTGTTAGTTTTGCCTATAGTATAGACTTGAAGTTTTTATTCAGTGACTTAGGCACTAAATGTTGAATAAATGTTGGACTCAATTCCTTGGATGGCTGATGTGAGGTAGATGTTGTGCAAAGCACTAGCTGGGTCTTTTCATGTGGTGACAACTGCAGCGATTTAGCTATTATGTTACTTCCGATTTGCCAGCTGTGCTTTATGGGGATGCAGTGAAATATGCTCTGTTGGTTGTATGTTACAACCGTATTTTATTAATTAGAGGCCTACCATAAATAAATCACTCATTTTTATGGCATATGAGCCCACTTGATTCAGAAAGTTTGGCATCTGGTTCTGATTATGTCTCAAGGCATTTCCATGGAAATTCCCCTCACCCTCTCTTTCTTCACCTGTTTGAGGACAACAAGGATGGAAACTTTACTTCTGCAGAAAAAAGGTAAGGGGGATTTCTGTCATTGTAAACAGGGTCATTTGGGATGAATAGGGTAAGCTGCACAAATATCCATGGCATCAGGACCCTAGGGAGGATTTCTGGGGCATGTAAGGTTTTACTATTTGTTTTTTTTGTTGTTGTTGTTGTTCTATCTGTGGAAACTGTCAAACGATAAACTTCGTCAAAATGTTTGTGTAATGAGGCAGAGTAAATAAGTAAATATAGTTTGTGTATAGCAAAGTTGGGAGAAAGTATTATTCCTCTCTAGGGAGGTCTAATTATAGCAATGAATTATATTTTATATACTGACCTTCCTAAATTTAAAAAAAAATTTTTTTTAATTGGAGTATAATTGCTTTATAGTGTTGTATTAGTTTCTGCTGTACAACAAAGTGAATCAGTTAATATGTGTGTATATATATCCCTCCTTTTGAGCCTCCCTCTTCCCTTACCTTTCCATTCCACCCCTCCAGGTCATCACAGGTCACCGAACTGAGCTCCCTGTGCTATATATGCTGATCTTCTTTGTTCTTGGTTCAAATGTAAATTGATGGTCAGCATATCATTGATTGTATCTGAAGAGCTTCAAAGAGGATCTCAGATTGGTGACCTCTGGGTTTGTATGACCTTTATGAGCCTCAGGTTGTCTTTCTGCAAATTGGGCTGGAAGATGATCAGCGGCTGTGGGAAATGTTCTTTGTTTGAAGCTGGCCTTGATGCTCTCCTAGTCTCAAAATGCAAAAAGATTAAAAAATATTGTTATTATGAGAAATAAGAACTGACTATTTTCCCGACAAGGCTGAAGAACTTGTCTCCTAGTAAATGAGAATCCGTAAGAGATCCTAAAAAGCTTCCTTCACTCACATGTTTATGAGTAAAGTATCTGTTTAGCATGATTAAATACAAGTCCTCGTGCTCAGTATGCCAAGTTCAATGCTGTGCAACCTTGCTACTGTAACGTGGAGACACTCCTCAGCCTGATTTATGGATCCTCCAGATGGGAGCATGGACCGCTGAGCTAGTTACAGGGTTTGGAAGGAGAGCGTATCCCCTTCCCCGGACATGTTTCAGGAGGTGGGATAATGCTGTGTCTGGCTTCGGTGAATCCTTGGGCTGATTCAGTATGGTACTTTGTATATTCTTGTGAAGTTTCTGTTTATCATCCTGCTCCATATTTCTAAATTATAACTGATCCAATAAATTAATTATTCAGGCAATATCCTGTCAATATATTTAATTTCCATAGCAGGTTACTGCAAAACTGATGCAGTTGCTTGTCTCGATGCTGATTGCCTTTGTAGAATCGAACTGTGGTGATCTATACAGATATCTGAAATGGCTCAAAGTGCTGGTCCAGCTTAGACATGGTCCTGGTGCTTTTAAAAAAATTCAGGTATCGTTGCAAACCTCTGGATTTATATACATATGTATGCAATAAAATATATAATGTTCTGTGTCAGTCGTGTCCAACACTTTGTGACCCCATGGACTGTACTGGAGTAGGTTGTCCTGTCTTTCTCAAGGGGATCTTCCTGACCCAGGGAATGAACTCGTGTCTCATGTTTTCCTGCTTTGGAAGGTGGGTTCATTACCACTAGCGCCACCTGGGAACTCCCAGCTTAAACATACATGCAGCCAGTTCAGCCTCATTATATTGTTCCAGTTTTCTTTGGGGTCATGCAGCAGTGTCTTACTCGAACCTGGCCTTAGTTCACCTTCTCCAACCCTAGTTTTTTTTTTTTTTTTAATCACAAATTGTTTTGCTTTTGTTTTTCCTCTTTTTCTCTCACTTCCGAGTTTGGCCTTTTTCTCTCCTAGCGAAAGGAAAGCTTCTTCAGAGGTTAAAGCTCTTTGTTACTTTTGTGGGTGGCTCTGTTTTTAGGACTCTTTCCTACTTCTCTCCTTAGATTAACTTGGCTTCTTTATTTTCATTTTAGCTTTGCTTAGGAAAACTGGCATTTCCACACCACGCTGGGTTGTTTCTGTTCTCTTTCAATTTTTCTCCTTTTATTCAGGCAAAATATCTTATTCATAGAGGAAATATTGAAAGCAAGTGATGTTTCTTCCCATTTCTTCCTTTCCTGTGCTTCTATCTTTCTTCTAAATGCTTGAAATAGTGGAAACAAAATGCAATTCTGGAACTGCCACGTGCCTTACAATGCAGCTTAGAAAGGGAAAACCTACCTGATTGTTTCTTGCTGAGCCGGGAGCAGGGTTGCAGGAGAGCCATCAGCTCTCAGGAAAAATATTTCTCTTGCAAATATTCCATAAATAGGCAGGCAGTCCTCAAGCCTCAGCCAGCTAATTCAGTGAAGTGGCCAAGAACAGGACTCAGAAGCCAAGATGCTGGGTTTTTGAAGCCTGGCTCTGTTGCTCACCTAGAGCATATCACCTAATAATCCCTCTGAACCTCAGGTTTTCCAGCCTGCAAAATGGTAATAATAGTAGCTACTCATTAACTTATTGCAAGGGGTCTGTGAGCTAATGCACAGGGTTCACTTATGCTGGATACATGTTGCAAGAAAATTGTGCTCTTACTGTAATTCTTTAAATGGTACAGGTAGCTGTGAAGCTAATGGCTTTTGCTGCTTGCTCCCAACTCCAATAGATGCCCTAATTGGTGCCTCCAAGTGTGTCTTTTCCTTGCTGATGTTCTCCATCTGCATGTCCGTTCCTCCACTTCCTGTTATTCTTTTGTCCCTGCCCTCCCTCTTAATATGCCACCACTCTCCCCACTTCTAGATCCCCAAGAAAGACTGTCTGAATTCCCTTCTGTGGTTAATTCTGGCTCTCGCCATGCGTCATGTTGTGCATGTTGGATCAGACTTTTCCAGCACCTGATTTTGGCTCTGCTTCCCCAGTGGCTGCTCCACCCCAGGTGGTGTGTCTAATTCTTGGGGCTGGGCTGCTCCTGGTGCTAGAAAAATTGCCACCCTTCTTGGAGAGAACCTCCTAGTTCAAATACGAAAATTCCTGTTCAGTTATTCTTCCGAGCCACTGATGCTGCTGCTGCTAAGTCACTTCAGTCGTGTCCGACTCTGGGCGACCCCAGAGATGGCAGCCCACCAGGCTCCCCCACCCCTGGGATTCTCCAGGCAAGAACACTGGAGTGGGTTGCCATTTCCTTCTCTAGTGCATGAAAGTGAAAAGTGAAAGTGAAGTTGCTCAGTCTTATCTGACTCTTAGTGACCCCATGGACTGCAGCCTACCAGGCTCCTCCATCCATGGGATTTTCCAGGCAAGAGTACTGGAGTGGGTTGCCATTGAGCCATGCCATCACAGGAAAATGAACTTTTTCAGTTGGATTTCTCTGTATGTCAGCAGTCCTCATGTGTTTTCCTTTTGTGCCCATAGTTCATCTTGGACTCACAAACATGCATTTGTACTTTCCACTGGGCTGGGTGTGTGTGTGGGGAGGGGAGTGGCAGTGGGGGGAATGCTCCTCAAATAAAAATTAACTATGCCTAAATTTTTATTGTGTAAAAGTATGTTACTGATGCACATCAATGAAATGATAGAGAACATTTCACAAATGTGAATCATGTGAAAGAGAAAACTAAGGACAATTGGAGGACCAGCAAGGGCATCCAATAAGGGAGCTGTGACTTGTATGGATCAAATTACTTGGGTAACAGAACTATGAAAGTGGTCTTTAATATCCAGAGCATGGGAACCTAAGATTATTCTACCAACAATTATTCCTTACCTGACATAGAACTTTATAAAAAGACTTAATAGGTTTTTACCAGGTCTTTAAAAGTTTTCAATGACATTTTTGAGTCTCTAATACGCAATCTGAATTTCTCTCCTTTTAACTGACTATCTCAGATAGGTTTCTTCCTGCAAAGTACCAGCCAGATATAAAAGTGATCACGTCCAGATACCACAAAGAATATCACAACCTCCTCCAAGGCTGTATAGAGAAACTCAGTGATTTTTCCAAGTGGATAAGTGAACACTTTAGGGTGTATTCTGAGTAGGTCTTCCTTATGAAGTTAGCAATTTTATTGTTGGTGAATGTTGATGTCTAACACATAAAGTATGAGGATTTGTTCTTATAAAAATAACAGCTTTAAAATCTAGTAAGTGAAGTCGCTTAGTTGTGTCCGACTCTTTGTGGCACCATGGACTGTAGCCCACCAGGCTTCTCCATCCATGGGATTTTCCAGGCAACAATACTGGAGTGGGTTGCCATTTCCTTCTGTAGGCGATCTTCCCAACCCACAGATCGAACCCGGATCTCCTGCATCACAGACAGATGCTTTACCCTCTAACTAAGTAATGGGGGAAAAAAGCATAGTCAATGAAGAGGAATAATCCAACTTCTGTTAGATAAGCTAGATAGTCTGAAGTTAGTTCATTTTCTTATCACAATCACATTTTGACAAAAATTGGCAAATATTTCAAAAGCATAAAGAATAAAGCAAAAATCACATATTATTTCTCTATCCAAAGACATTAGTTAATTTGGTTAATGACATTAGTTAATTTGGTTTATTACATTCTAATTCTTTACTTCCCTTTATTGTTCTGAAATTTTACATTTTGCATAAACATAATATGAGTAGTTAAGGAAACCAGTTCATTATCAGATTAATCAGGTTTATGCTCCATCAAACCTCTTACTTTCAAACATCCAAAGACGTCTTTGGGAAGACCTGACACTCCTATGCCAATGTCAGTCTTAAAGGGCCACGGATGACAAAATTTTCTCCTTCACCAATAGTCTCATCGTGGATCTATCAAATAGTATCTCACGGTCTTCTGTAGAATGTAAATTGCAACAGCATTAAATAGGAAGAGTGTTACAATGAAAACCAATATCAGGACTTCCCAGGTAGTCCAGTGGTTGAGACTTCACCTTCCAATGCAGGGAGTGCAGGTTCAGTCCCTGATAGGGGCGCTGAGATCCCAGATGCTTCACAGCCAACAGAAACATCAGAAGCAATATTGTAATAAATTTTAATGAAAACTTTAAAATGGTCCACACACACACACAAATCTTAAGAAAAGAACCAATATCTATTGACTGCTTGCTATGTGTCATCTTGTGGAATCCTTACCCAAATCTCATAAATGAGATAAAACTACACATATCATTTTAATTAACTGGGTAGAGAAATGTTAAGAAAGTCACAAAGTCTCACAGCTAGTAAGGCACAGATCTGGCACAGAATGTAAGTTGTCTGACTCCAGAGTATGTAACCCTCAAAAATGATGCAAAGCTAATTCTAGATACTTCCAAACCAGTATTCTGAAGGAGGCATTACAAAGTAGCTCTTGCAAAGAACATCTCTCCATTTGACTCTGTTCAGCCATACCTATTTTCAAATACCACCACAGTATTCATTTCTGGTGCCAAAAAGTTCATTAGATTTAGTCTATTTTATTTCATCTCAGTTAAACCCCAAATTTGCCCATAAAAAAACTTTAACATGCACATTATATTCTGATAAGAATCATAATCTTTCCATTTTTCTTTTCCAATTGTTTTCACTAGTTCACTCCTTATAATAATTGCCTCCCATGCTTGGAGACACTCAGGTCTTTTTTACATTTGTCCCCAGAGTGCCACCAGAGACAGGTCACTAAACCTGCGTTGAGATCCGGCAGCCTCAGGTCTGAGCCTGTCCCAAGGCTGTCAGTCTTTCTTTTTTTACATAGACTACTTTAAACATGTTTGTTTATTTTCGCTGCGCTGGGTCTTTGTGGCCACGTGGGCTTTCTCCAGCTGTAGCAGGCTGGGGTTACGCTCTAGTTGCCATGCTCGGGCTCCTCATTGCGGTGGCTTCTCTTGTGAGCACGGACTCTAGGGTGCATGCGCTTCAGCAGTCCTGGTGCATGGGCTTCATGGCTGAGGCATGAGGAATCTTCCCTGACCAGGGATCGAACCCATGTCCCCTATATTGGCAGGTGGATGCTTAACCACTAGACCACCAGAGAAGTCCTCATATCAGTTTTTCTTGCATAGACCTTTCCGAGCTTCTGAGACGTTAAAAAAAATTCTCTAAATTTCCTATAACTATTTTCAGGGTCTTCTTTCCATTTTATCATAGTTCCACATTTTCTTCAGTCCTTATGTAAACATGTCTTCCAATTTCTTTATGTGTAAAAGCACATAATTCCATCTCTGGTTCATTCCACAGATTTATGGGGCACTGTCCTAGGTGATGAAAACAGAGAGACGAGGAACACAGTGCGTGTCTTAAAGGAGATGCCCATCTGGTGAGAGAGAGACCAACCTGGTCAGACCTGGCAATACAGCATAAGAGAAGCTACGACCAGGCTGGGGAAGGTGGCAAAGCAGCCGAGAGGGTGGGCTCTAAAATGTGGCAGGACACAGGAAAGCTGCTTTCTGGAGGTAAAAAAAAAAAAAAAGAAAATCACTGTATATATTTGTTCATAGCTTGACTCTCACTTCTTTCTTTCTACCCAGCTCTGCAACCTCAGTGACAATAGTGTGCACACAGGAAGAACACAGAGGGAATGGAAAACCATGCTCCAGAAAAGCAAGTCAATATTCCTTTTGAAAATAATGAAAAGAAATATATCCCCAAACTCAGCAGAACACATTTTATTAATAGAAACAGCTGCATACAACCCTGGATGGTTTGATATCAAAAGGGAACAAACATTCTACAAAGATCCAACATGACAAGGAGTTCATCGTTTGCCTGCGCTGCACACCCTGGCAGCCTCAGACTGCAAATGAGAACACAGTCAGTCAAGCCTGGGGAGCGATCCGTGCCCTTTTCCTAAGGCGCTGGGCTGTGGTGTAATTTCATGTTGCTGGCATCACATACCATGCAGCGTACCATCCCTAGTGGAGGAGCTTGCTTTCTGCAGAAACTCAGTGAGAACTGCCATTCTGGAAACTTCTTCCTCCTAGGAGGAGCCGTCCAGAGGGAATCTGTGGGATGGTAGTGATCTGTAAAATGAGTTCCCAACAGCTCATCACTTCTGTTTTCCTGAGAAATGTTCAGATCACAAAGTGTTCAGGTGGCGAGCTTCATGATATTATTTGCACACGTTTCATGGATCTTGGCTCTTTCTTCTTGAGATGAGGGGCCACTCATGCAAGGGAGGTGCGCTTTGGTTAATTTTTTTTGTTGTTAATAAAAATTAGAAAAATTTTGGTCATTTTTAAAAAAATTATGTTTTCAGTATTCATCACCTTCCTTGGGCTCAGTTCTCCCAGAGCGTCATTCTCCCCCGTTTCCTGTTCCTCTGTATTTCCTTGGCATGAGCAGCCTTTGAAGTTAACGAGAGTCACCACAGCTGGGCCAGCAGAATCGAATGTGCAGAGGTGGTTCCAGGGAAAATGGGTGTCAACTTTCCTTCACCTCCGTGAGTATTATTCATTCTGTCTCGAGCATGAAAACATAGCATATAATTTCCTTGACAGAATGAGTCATCTAAACATTAACTTCAGCCTGTTTTAAATCCCATGCTGAACTTTAAGACAAGGGTGCTTGGTGACAGTGCCTTTATATTTATTTTATTGGGCATTTATGGGTCTGTAGAATTTGGGAAAGTAGAGGGGCACAGTGGAGCAATTTAAGACATCAATGAAGAAATAAAAGGAGAAACGCTGATGGGAGTAGCTGGGAATTTAAGATTTGAAAAGTAGTGTTTAACCAATGGACGCTGTATCTTGAAAAGAAGAAGGTTTAGTTTAGGAGTGGGAGAAAATAGAGAGTCATGGGAGGTTTATGAATAAGAAGTAACAAGATAAAAGGTACTCAAGTAAGCTCCTGTGTTGGTGACATGAAAGAGGAGACGTGAGGGAGGAAGGGTGAACATATTCAGTAATCGTGTTTGGAAGAGAATGAAGGTCTAGTGTAGATGGGGAAGAAAGGATGACTGCAGACTTGTGAGGGGGAGAGGAGAATCCACATTGTGTGACTTCTCACTTGATCCAGGAAAGGAAAGCGACCTAGAGGGACCTCGAGCTTTGAGTTTGGGCAGAGAAAAAAACTGCTGAGTCTTGCCTGGAGATGGTGACGTTAGAAGGTTGAAGGGATTTAGTGTGGGCAGAGGACAATCCAATCCACCATCAATGATGTCAAAAATTAAAAAAAGATATGGCTTGTACATGTGCAATGAGATGATTTTTAAATGGGCTTCCCTTGTAGCTCAGTTGGTAAATAATCTGCCTGCAATGCAGGAGACCTGGGTTTGATCCTTGGATTGGGAAGATACCCTGGAGAAGGAAATGACAATCTCCTCCACGATTCTTGCCTGCAGAATCCCATGGACAGAGGAGCCTGGCAGGACATAGTCCATGGGGTTGCAAGAGTCAGACACGGTTTAGCAATTAGTCACTAGCGCCAGAGGACACTTCAGCTTTGGACATGCTGAAGGTGAGCACCTGATAGATCCTCAGAATGTCAGCATCACCAGGTTATTTATCTGAAGTCAACCACAGAGAGGAGGAAGTGATGCAGATAAGAAGGATCAAAAATCCTGTTCTCTCTCTAGCCTGAGATTCCAAGGAAGACATGGTATTTCTGAACCTATTAAGTTCCAAGTAATGAACAACTGACCCTTATCAAATTCTCTCCATGAATATCTGATTACTGCTCACTCTTAATTATTGTAGCAAAATTTGCCTAATTGGTCTGAGACACATTTGACTCAGAGAGCCAAGGGCAAACTCCTCTTCTTGGCAATCCTGGGAGCAGTTTTAGCCCTTTGGGTTTGGAGCTTTGTCTTACAGAAGGGCCTGCCTATCACTTATCAATCAACATTTTCCTGATAAAGAGCTCCATGGGCACAGTGACAGAGGTGGGATCAGTACCAACAATAGTTCTCAACCCCGAGTACTTACTAGAAACTCTGGGAGAGTTCTTAAGCGTCCCTGATGGCTGACCCGGGGAAGCAATGTCTCTGAGGGTGGTGTTTAGATGTCATTGTCTTCTGAAAGTGCCCCAGGTAGCTCTAGTGTGTAAGCAGGGCTGGAACTGACCAGACAAGTGGAAGCAGTGATTCTGAACCTTCACTGCACATCGGCATCACCTTGGGAGCTTTCAACAATACATGGATGTTTTGCATTGTACTCCCAGAGGCCCTGAGCATCAGAAGTTTTCAAAGGTTTCCAGGTGATCCCAGGTGATGTGGCACAGCCAGAACTCAGAAGCGCTGTCCTTTTCCGGCTTTACTTTCTCAAAGAAGCTTTCATACCTGTCCAGGAGGGCAGAACTGGCGCAGCAGTGGGAGAATGTGCTGGATATTTTCGCCGTAGGCATAACGAACTCAATTGTCAGCTAACTTTTGATTGCAGTCTTTTTTGCTGGTAGTAATGATGTCAGAGGCAGAAAAACTCCACTCGCATTTTCAGATCCCAGGTTGACTTTGCACTGTTGGCAGCCGGCAAATGCATGTTGTAACTTGAATTGATTTTGAACTGAAATCACAGAGACAATAAATGTCACTTACAGGTGCTTCTCTGGGGGCAAAAAGAAAACTTCTTTCTAGAACTCTGTGACATAATGAAATGTACACATCTGCAAATCATAGTCAAGGACTCCAGCTTACCACAGAAAAATGTGGGCTTTACCAGATTCTCCTCCAATCTTATAGGAAGAGGGCTACTCATGTTTTAAATTTTCTAGCTTTCACAGATACATTATTTCTACCTCTCTGAATGTATACATGTTCTAGATTTATTCTGAATATCTTTAAAAAGTAACACAGATATGTTTTTCAAGTTATTTTTTTTTTTTTTGTTAAATCTACCTTTGAGAGTAAAAGGTTGAGTCACTCAGTCGTGTGCAATTCTTTGATCTTTGAGACCTGATGGACTGTGGCTCACCAGGCTTCTCTGTCCATGGGATTCTCCAGGCAAGAATACTGGAGTTGGTAGCCCCTCCCTTCTCCAAGGGTCTTCCTGACCCAGGATTCCAACCTGAGTTTCCAGCATCACAGGCAAATTCTTTACCATCTGAGCCACAAGGGAAGTCCCACTATCTGGCATTACCTGGAGCTTATTTAATATGTTATTAATCTGTGAATTGCTGTGTCGCTGAAAGGGATTTCTCCCCCCTGCCTGGAATGCCTCTTTGTTAAGTAAAATGCTGCGTCCCCTTGGTTTGGTCAAATCGCAGCTCTTCTGTCATCTTAGCTCAGGCTGCTGGAACAGAATACCAGGCATCGAGCAGCTTAGCGACAGACGTTTATTTATTTCTCTGGAGACTGGTGAGTCCGTGATCAAGGTGCTGGCTGATTCAGTTCCTGGTGAGGGCTTTTTTCTTGGCTTGCAATTGGTCACCTTCTCACTATGTCTTCACATGGTGGATAGGTGGGGAGAGAATGCAAGCCCTCTGGTTTCTTCTTTAAAAAAAATATATATATATATTTATATATAATTATATAAATTATATATAAATATATAAATATATATATTTATATATAAATATATAAATATATAAATTTATATATAAATATATAAATATATAAATTTATATATAAATATATAAATTATATATATATATAATTTATTTATGACTGTGCTGGGTCTTCATTGCTGCGTGGATTTTTTCCAGTTGCAGACAGTGGAGGCTGCTCTCTGGCTGTGGTTTTTCATTGTGGTGGCTTCTTTTGTTGGGGGGCACAGGTTTCGGGGCATGCAGGCTTTAGTAGCTGTGGTGAGAGGTTTCAGTAGTTGTAGCCCATGGACTTAGTTGCTCTGTGGCATGAGGGATCCTCCTGTACCAGGGATCAAACCCGTGTCCCCCACATTGGCAGGTGGACTGATTATCACTGAGTCACCAGGGAAGCCCTGTTCTCCTCTTATAAGGGCGCTGATTCCATCCTGAGAACGCCAGCTTTATGACTTTATCTAAACCTGATTCCCTCCCAAAGTCCTCATTCTATCACACAGGAGCTTAGAATGCCAACACACGAATTTTGAGGTGAGGACATATTCATTCGATGCATAACATCTGTGAAATCTTCCTACTCCTGTTTTACAGTGACTCCATCCTTTTTGTTCTGACTTTTCTGCTGGATTGGAGGTTCTTTGTGAGCCAGGTGAGGTATGGTCAACGTATACATCCTCAGCCAGTGAAATGCCTCCCACATGGAAGATGCTCAGTTTCTAAGTGTTTGTGGGTGATGGATTACCTGGTTTTGCCCTGTGATTTGGAGCAGGTTGCCTATCCTTTCTAGGGTTAATTTCCTAATCTGTAACGTGCAGGTGATGAAACAGATCTCAGAGAGCTGTGGTGAGGATTTAGAGATGTATTATACACACATTGCTTAGCAACTTGGGTACTTTGAGTGTTGTATGAGTGATTACTAACTGTTAAACAAACTGACAGCAACTGAGGGAGTTAGGTTTTTCTGTCTCCACAGGGCAGGGAAGATGGGGCAAAAGGTGCTGGCCAGGGATGGGAGAGTGGAGTCTGGACCTTGAAATGAGCAGTCAGGGCTGGGTTTAATGGTAATTTTATCTGAGAAGGGATGAGAAGTAAATGATGGTATAAGCTGTGCAGAGATCTGGGAACAGCCGTCTGGATTAATGGGCAGCAAGTGCAAAGGTCCTGAGGTAGGAATGCACTTAGCCCAAAAAACAAAAGGTTTGAGATCAATGAGAGAGTGTCAGACTATTGCCTGCTCTTAGAGAGAGGAGGAACCATCTGCTGTGGGTGGTGCATAAAACATCCTGGTTCTGTAAGCTAAACTGTAATTTTTGAGAACAGGGACATTTCCCCCCAAAGTATCGTTGTGTGTGCGTGATACTGTGAAGCTTTTCAAAGTGATAATAGTGATAGCGATAGCGATGTGATAGTGGTAGTGATGGGAGGAAGGAGCGCAAGCTGACTTCAGTGTTAGTGGCCAGAGTGTATTTGGCCATTATGATTTTTTTTATCATTATGATTTATTTTACCTCTTTCCCTTGTAGAGTTAGCCCAGTTCTAGGCATTTCACTGCCTTCTCATTCAAAACCAGGTGTAATCCTCCAGAAACCATGACCTAGCTTGAGAATGACAGCCTCATCAAATTCAAAAAAGATGAACTTGAATCAGGACTGTTTGAACAGATTTTTCTTTTCTGTGTTAATTTCCAAATAAAATGTCAGACGTTTATTTTCCTGGGCTCCAAAATCACTGCAGATGGTGATGTAGCCATGAAATTAGAAGATGCTTACTCCTTGGAAGAAAAGTTATAACCAACTTATATAGTATATACAAAAGCAGAGACATTACTTTGCCGACTAAGGTCCATCTAGTCGAGGCTATGGTTTTTCCTGTGGTCATGTATGGATGTGAGAGTTGACTGTGAAGAAGGCTGAGCACGGAAGAATTGATGCTTTTAAACTGTGGTGTTGGAGAAGACTCTTGAGAGTCCCTTGGATTGCAAGGAGAGCCAACCAGTCCATTCTGAAGGAGATCAACCCTGGGATTTCTTTGGAAGGAATGATGCTAAAGCTGAAACTCCAATACTTTGGCCACCTCATGCGAACAGTTGACTCATTAGAAAAGGCCCTGATGCTGGGAGGGATTGGGGGCAGGAGGAGAAGGGGACGACAGAGGATGAGATGACTGGATGGCATCACCGACTCAATGGACATGAGTTTGAGTGAACTCTTGGAGTTGGTGATGGACAGGGAGGCCTGGCGTGCTCCAATTCATGGAGTCGCAAAGAGTTGGACATGACTAAGCGACTGAACTGAACTGAATCCTAATAACTTAAGCAGAGCTGCTATTATTTATTTATTTTTAAAAGATTTTTTGTATTGGATCTTTTTAAAAGTCTTTATTGAATTTGTTACAATACTGCTTCTGTTTTATGTTTTGGCTTTTTGGCTGCAAGGCATGCAACCAGGGATTGAACTTGCACCTCCTGTGTTGGAAGATGAAGTCATAACCACTGGCCACCAGGGAATTTCCCTAGAGCTTCCACTCTATAGACAAAATGACTGTATTATCAGCACCATTCTATAGATGAGATGACTGAGATTCCATGATACTTTTCCTGAGTCAATCCATATAACTGATTGTATTATATAAGTGATTTAAAGACAAGTGATTTTTGTACATGGTAAATATATATATGAAACCATGTAAATCTTGTCATGAAATTCTATTGAAATGCAAAAAAACCACCTTTCAAGAGTTTGACTGTTAAAAGATTATCTCTATGCAATCTATTTAGGATGCTTTATCAAACTGATATGAGAGGACAGCCATTGGTAAATTTGCCTAAGTTTGAGAAAATGTAGTTATCAGACTGTAGTGTTATAGCATCTAGATCATTCAAGAAAACAATGTTGAAAGATATATAATGTTAGGGACTTCCCTGGTGGTCCATTGGCTAAAACTCTGCTCCCAATGTGGGGGGTCTGGGTTCAGTCACTGGTCATAAAACTAGATCTTGCATAAAGGCAATAAAAACCTGGCACCGACAAACAAATAAATGTTTGTTTTAAAAAGAGAAGTAAAAGGTATACAACATTATGATTTATTTGACCTGTGACACCTGTAAGAGTTAATTGTTACAGTTCATTTACTATGCACTTTCAGAAATAATGCTGGGCCTATAGGTGTCAAAGATGAGGAAGAAGCCCAGACACAATTTTTTTTCCTCCCACAAGGAGCTTATATGGTCAGAATTGCTGAGGGGGATTATAGCCACCAGTGAGCTCTTTCCTGAAATGTGCTTGCAGAGTCAACCCCCACAGACTCAGCAGCGACTCCGCACATCTCTGATTTTTCCTCAATCACCCATTTCAGCCCTGTGATCTGTAGCTGGACCTGAGGGTGAAAGTGAAAGTGTTAGTCCCACAGTGTGTCTGACTCTTCGTGACCCCATGAACTATAGCCATCTGGCTCCTCTGTCCATGGGATTTCCCAGGTAAGAATACTGGAGTGGGTAGCCATTCCCTTCTCCAGGGGATCTTCCCTACCCACGAATCGAACCCAAGTCTCCTGCATTGCAGGCAGATATTTTTTTACCATCTGAGACACCAGGGAAGCCCAAGGACCTTAGGGTTTCTGGGGATATTTTATGAAAAGCAACTCATTTTTGCTTATCTGTATAATTTGTGTTTTTTATGCATTTCAGTTATACTTTTCTTCCTTATCTTTTACACTTATGGCTTAAAGCCCTATTTATTTCTAAAATAAAAGCCAAGTCCCTTTCCAGTTGGGGTGAACAGGAAGTACGTAGCAGCATATTGGGGCCATGCAGCCAGCCAGCAAAAGGCAAAGAGAAGAGGAAAGATACGGGGCTCGAGGCTCGCCTCCAGGCTGCTGAACAGCTTGACTTCAGGCACTTGACTCTTCAGTTACAGAAAACAAGTGTCCCAGTCCTTGTCCCTGAAATGGCAGGAGCAGAACGGAGAGCCCGCAGCAAGCACGCCCTCTTTTCTCTAAAATAGGGGCTACTCTTCTAGTTTTCTTCCAGTTGTCTATATTGAAATTTTACAAATTCTAGAAGTTTTTTTTTTTTTTCCCTGATGCATGTTTTATGAAGTCTAGCACTTTATGAATTTTTGTTTTTATTTTATAAAACACTTTTAGGGACTTCCCTGGTGGACCAGGGGTTAAGACTTTGTGCTTCCAATGCTGCGGCTCAGGTTCAATCCTTGATCGGGAAACTAAGATCTCACAGGCCATATGGCATGGCCAAAAAAGGAAAACATAAACAGACTCCCCCCAACACCAAAATAAAAAGAAAAAACTTTACTTAAAAAAAATTGAGGTATAGTTAGCTCATAATGTTGTGTTAGCTTCATGTATACAGCAGTGATTTAGTTGAACATATATATCTATATTTTTTGTATTCTTTTCCCTTATAAGTTATTACAAGACATTGAGTATAATTCCCTCTGCTATACAGTAGGTCCTATATAGTTGTTTACATATTTTATATATAGTAGCGTGTATATGTGGGGAAGGCAATGGCACCCCACCCCAGTACTCTTGCCTGGAATATCCAATGGATGGAGGAGCTTAGTGGGCTGCAGTCCATGGGGTCTCTAAGAGTCGGACATGACTGAGCAACATCACTTTCACTTTTCACCTTCATGCATTGGAGAAGGAAATGGCAACCCACTCCAGTGTTCTTGCTTGGAGAATCCCAGGGATGGGTGAGCCTGGTGGGCTGCCATCTATGGGGTTGCACAGAGTCGGACACGACTGAAACGACTTAGCAGCAGCAGCAGAGCAGCAGCAGTGTGTATATGTCAACCCCAGATCCTAAGCTGCTAATATATCTCTTCCTTATCATTCTATCCTCTTTGGTAACCATAAGTTTGTTTTCTATATGGACTTTTTTTTTTCTTTTTGCCTTTTGCCTAACTAATTAGAAAACAATTTGGTTCCAATAATTTTTAATAACAGGTCAGACCCATATATTTTGGATTTTTTTTTTTAGTTACTGATCATATTCTACATTGGAAAAAACCCTCAAATCTAAATCAATATTTATGTTCTAGTCTTTCTAAAAGAGGTAACAAAATAACTCATATGTATGCATATATACACTACATGATAGTCTTGGTATGTTAATGGATCATTAGTGATGTCAAGGATTAAAATCTTTGTGGTGATAGTACAATGGAGGTGTTCAGCATTCTGAAGTTATCTTTGCTCATTTTCCTCTGTTCCTTTGCCAGTAAGTTCCATCACCTAAACAATGTCCTGAGGCCAAATTCAACACCTGGAGAAGAAAAGTACAAAAGTTTCATATTGTCAGTATCTTCAGAAAACTCCATCCAGAGGTTCTAAAGCTAATAATTCATCCCTCACTGATCCTCCCACCCCAAATGTTCACACACAGACACTCCCTGAATTAATAAGGAAAGACAGTAGTATCATTCAGAAGTTTAGCAATAGCATAAGAGAGACTTTTGTGGGTAAACAAACAAAAAGTTTATTACACAAACAATGTTGACTGGGATTTTTTTTTTTTTTAAAGAAAGTAATTCTGGGCTTCCTTGGTGGCTAGAGGTAAAGAATCTACTTACCAATGCAGGAGAAGTGGGTTCGATCCCTGGTCCAGGAAGATCCCACGTGCTGTGGAGCAACCAAGCCCATGCACCACAACGATTGAGCCTGTGCTGTAGAGTCTGGGAGCTGAAGCTAAGCCCAAGAACCTAGAGCCTGTGGTCCACAACAAGAGAAGCCACCGCAATGAGAATCCTTTGCACATAGTTAGAGAAGAGTCCCACTTGCTGTAACTAGAGAAAGCCTGTGCACATCAATGAAGACCCAGCACAGTCAAAATAAAGGAAATTTAAACAACTAATAAAAAGAAAGAAATTCCAAAATAGCACCACTATAGTAAATTTCTGCCTACATGCAATAAAAACTTTCCAGGTTTTTTTCATTGAAGAAATGTGAGTTTTATTTCCACATGCAGAATAAAATGATCATAAGCATTTTCTAATGGTGACCAAATATGTGAAGTAGGTGAGACAGAGGAAGGCTTAGCAGTCCAGAGGCAGGAGTTTGGATTCAGACTACCTGGGTTCATGTATATACAGCTCCATAGTTTATACACTTTGTGACCTTGGGCAAATTAATGTCTCTGCCCCTTGGTTTCTCACAGGTAAGAAAAATCTCAGTTAGAGATGTGCCTAAGCCAAAACAATTCACTGCAGATACAGAGACCCTATATCTGGTATCTTAATGCAAGCAATTAGGGTAAATTGACCAGGAAATTTAATGAAAAGGAGTGAGAAGATGAAAAAGATGCAACTTTAGATTAATTGTTTCAACAGATCTTTTCAGATGATTGTGATGAAGTGAAAAGTGCAATACAGAAATTGTGGGATCTGGTAGCACAAGGTTTGATTTCTGGGTTGGTCCCCTGGAGGAGGGCATGGCAACCCACTCCAGTATTCTTGCCCGGAGAATCCCCATAGACACAGGTGCCTGTGGGCTATAGTCCATGGGGTTACAAAGAGTCGGACTCGACTGAGCAGCCAAGCACAGCGTGGCACAGCAGAGCACAGTGCAGTTTAGAGTCTCTGCTGGTTCAAAGTAGGTAAAGGAGAGTTGAAATTAACCTACCTGATGATACAGAATAGGAAAAAAGTGCTAAAGGAGTTAATTTTCTATCAGTTAAAGAAAAGGGAATTGTTGAATAGATCTCATGAAATAATATAATGCAATTAAATAGTACCTAACTAAATGCCCTGTGAATGTTGGCTGTTATTATATTTGGAATATTTATGTTGTTGTTTAGTTGCTAAGTTGTGTCAGACTCTTGTGATCCCATGGACCGTACCCTGCCAGGCTCCTCTGTTCATAGGGTTTCCCAGGCAAGAATACTAGAGTGTGTTGCCATTTCCTTCTCTAGGGGACCTTCCCTACCCAGGGATCAAACCCACATCTCCTGCATTGCAGGTGGATTCTTTGCCACTGAGTAACCTGGGAAGCCCATACTTATATTCATACGTTTACATAAATACATTTATATCTATATGTTTATAAAATATTTTTATTTATATTTTTAATTTTATGTAATAATATGTTTTTATTTTATATATTTGCTTTTGTGTATATACTAATATCATATTTATATTAAGAATATGCTAGAAAACATATATCAATGACATTATTTAGGGAACTAGTGTCAAAGCCTGTGTGGATGAAAAGATGATAACTTGAGTATTATCATCAAATATAGCTATCTCCTCCTGAACTCTTCCTTGTGCCTGGAGAAAGTGCTAGTGGACAGTGTTGTTTTAACCACTGAGAGCAAAGAAGATGTCAGAGATGTTTCGTAGAGCATAGCTGGGATTCCTGATGGATCCAGAGGGAATTACGCCCCCTACTGAAGTTCTTCAACATTTATCTCTTCATCATGAGAACTTAATGATCATAATAAACTTAATAAGATGTAACACTTCATAATCATTAATTAGTTAATCTGCAAAACATCTTTGTGAAGTAGAAAAGGGTCATTATCTTATTAGGATTACTCACAGGATTGACCCAGAATGCAAGGGAGACTCAAGTCATGACTCCCTAACATCAACTGTTCCACTTCCTTGAGTGACTCAGGAGAAATTTTGCCTGGCTGTAAAGATGGGAATACAGTGTTTTTGAGGAAGCCCTCAAGCACCTTATTCCACCGACACTCTCTGCCTCTGTCGGCCTTTAGGGCCACTGACCGAATTTCACACCTGGTCAGTTCTCATCAAGAGAAACAGACACTCTAGGAGGGAAGACTTTCCTTTATGTTGCTTACATGGATGATCCTCCACATTATGGGAGTCTTCAGCAGGTTTTGCATATGTTCTCCTAGTTTTATGGAGGAAACAGACATCCTACTTCTCTCTTTTGAAGGTAAAAGGAGTTGGATCACTCTCTAAATTGCTCAATATTTTGCCCAAATTCATGATCATAAGACAAGTTTACTCCAGACTGCTTTATGTTGTGTTTTAGATGTATTCTTCTCCAATAAGTCTCATTTAGAGATCTTAAAATACTCATCCTCACTTCTTCTGTCTTTATTTTTGTTCTTATGCATGCCTGCCTGAATGCTCAGTTGCTTCAATCATGTCTGACTCTTTGCAACCCTATGGACTGCAGCCTGCCAGGCTCCTCTGTGCATGGGATTCTCCAGGCAAAAAGACTAGAGTGGGTTCCCATGCCCTTCTCCAGGGGATCTTCCTGACCCAGAGATGGAAACCTGCATCTCCTGAATCTCCTATGTTGGCAGGAGGATTCTTACAACTAGCACAACTTGGGAAGCCCTTATGTCTTTGTATGTTTCAGTAAGCATAAAGGGAAAAACTTGATCCACAGCCTTAGTGCATGGAGGTTGATCTCACTGGGTAAAATTTACTTTATAACAGCTGACCAGACACAAACTCTGTTTTCTCTGAATTGCTTTTAAGTCCAACCTGTAAAGTAGTTTTTCAACATGTACCAAAATCAAAGCAGAGACATTCAAGCACAGAGTGTATTCAGTAAAGTTTAAAATACCCACCTTTTTCTTTATTAAGCCTTTTGTCAATTATTTATTTACTTGATAAGCATATATTTAAAGACTTCATACCAGGATATGTACTCAATATGAAAAAAAATCATATAACACCTTCAGTTTTAAACAGTTTCATGTAAAGTAGTTTTTCAACATGTACCAAAATCAAAGCAGAGACATTCAAGCACAGAGTGTATTCAGTAAAGTTTAAAATACCCACCTTTTTCTTTATTAAGCCTTTTGTCAATTATTTATTTACTTGATAAGCATATATTTAAAGACTTCATACCAGGATATGTACTCAATATGAAAAAAAATCATATAACACCTTCAGTTTATAAACAGTTTCATGTGGGTAATCCATGGGCTTTCCAGGCAGCTCAGTGGTAAAGAATCTACCTGCCAATGCAGGAGAGGCAGGTTTGATCCCTGGGTCAGGAAGATCCCCTGGAGGAGGAAATGGCAACCCACTCCAGTATTCTTGCATGGAACGTTCCAGGGACAGGGGATCCTGGCGTGCTTTAGTCCATGGGGTCGCAAAGAGCTGGACATAACAGTGATTGAGCACACAAAGCACAGTCCACAGCTTAAGATGGCTAGAGCAGACTATTGGCTAAGAAAAGTGACTGAAGCCTCATTGTAGTCTAAATTCAAATCTCCATGTTGCTATGTATCAGATCTGTGGAACTGGAGAAATTTGTTTTGTTTCCCTGTGCTTTTATCTGTTAAATGGAAAATAAAATCTCTCTGGCATTGTTATTAGGAGGATCAAATAAAAATAATAGCTGTAAAGCAGTCAGGGCTTCCCTGATAGCTCAGTGGTAAAGAAGCTGCCTGCCAATGCAGGAGACTTGGGTTCGATCCCTGGGTCAGGAAGATCCCCTGGAGAAGGAAATGGCAACCCCCTCCAGTATTCCTGCCTGGGAAATCCCACTGACAGAGGAACCTGGCAGGCTACCATCCATGGGGTCATAAAGAGTTGAACATGATTTAGCGACTAAAAAATAAGAAAAGCAGTTAATGTATTATTAACATTTGAAACGCTATAGATTAATGAAGTCTAGCTAGTTTTATTTTAAAAATTTAGGGATTCCCTTTAGACTAGAATTTACTTAGAAACAAATCTTTTAACTTGACTTGGTACATCTTTGAGCCAGGAACTTCAAGCTCCCTTTATATCTGTGATGCATTGAACAAAATTGCCTGAAAATGTCTCTGGGTGTTTGTTCTGAATTAACTAGATAGTTGCCTAAGACCAGGAGATGTCCCCACTCCTTATGGCAGGGACTGCTCCCAAACTCACTCAGCTTCCTCACAGAGCTGAGGTATCTCCCAAAGTACGCATACCCCCAATCCTGTTTGCCTTCCGGACGTCAGGTGCCGGGCAGCTAGCAAAACCAAAGGAATCCAGTGAACAGCTCGGACCGCATTTCAAGTCACCTGTATATTGTCCCAGACGAAGCTGCCTTCTCACTTGCCCTGTGAAAGGCTTAAGTGACAGGAAGCAATAGCCCTCTAGTGAACACAGATCCACATACCCAGAGCAGAAGCTCTCTGGACCAGGCGTTCCTCTCCGTGGGATGATGGCAGTTGACTCACACCCTCTCTTCTCTTGCAGATCCAGTCTCACAGGTTTTCTTTGCCCAGTAAAGCCCATGATGTAGAAATCGTCTTGAACCCAGTGCCCCACAAGTGGTGGCCCAGGAGAAACTCACTGGACACAATACCTCCATGCTTTGTTTCTTAAAGGATTCCTTTCAGTTTGCTAAGATTCCCAGTGGGAATGCTAACACAATTGGCAGCAATCCTGGGTCCTCTGCATTCTGGAATTTACCGTTAGAACGTTTCCTTCCGTCCTTCCTGGTATTAAAAAGAAAAAAAGCAAACCGGTTACTATTTTCATCCAATCAACTGTTCAGTGAAATAAAAAGGATTTTTCTTCACAAAAAGTTTATGGATTCATAGATGGCAGACATCCTTGATTAAAAGAATGCAAATAATTTAGGATTTAAAAACACGGTCTTTTTTAGTTGTTACTCCTGTATTAGTGTGTTAATTTGCTTTTGCTTTCTACTCTCATGGGTAAAATAAACAATGTGATTCTAATCATGTTCACTATTTAGTTTAGAGATATAAATAATCAAAACTATGGTAACATATTTTTCTTGTGTTATAAAATTTTTTTAATCCCTGTAGCTTGATGAAATATGTGTATCATGTGTCTACTACACGTTTATTAGGTTGATAAGAGAAATACTATAGCACAATGTAAAAAACAGTTTTAATTTCTTTGACACAGGTTGGACCTAACTTTTTCCTTTTTGTCTTCATTGGTAGTTTTTATATAATCTTTTGTGAATTGCTTCTTAATATTACTGAAATAGCAGGTATTATCTGAACATATTTTTCAATTTGAAAATTCTTTTTATATTGACAACTTAAATCAATATCTTCAGACATTTTATCATCTGGTCATTTCTCCACTTGTTTTGTTTATATTATAAAATTCAAGCACATAAGAATTTTACATTGTTGTGTGAAAGTGTGTCAGACTCTTTGTGACCCCATAGACTGTAGTCCACCAGGTTCCTCTGTCCATGGGGTTTTCCAGACAAGAATACTGGAGTGGCTAGCCATTCCCTGCATTTTTGTATAATTCAGCTTTTTTCTTAAAGAGTTTCTGTTTTGTTTAGATTTTTAGTTCATCCTTCCCTAATCCAAGATTACATAAATATTTATCTATATTTCTTTGTTTTTAAACAAATTGTCTACTTTACATTTAACTAATTTATGCTAAATGGAATAAACTTTGCTTTAAAATGTAATATAAAGATCTATTTTTCCCCACTAATTCAGGCATTCTTCCCATAGTAATTTGTTGAATAATCTTTTTGTAAATGTTTTATATTTGTGTAACCCCCTCCCAGCTTCATTCTGCTCAGAAGTCTCCTTTCCAAGAGGTACATTCTGTCTGTCTGAATTCCCCTAATTATGATTTTCATTCTTTTGCTCTGTTTTCTTCTGTCACACTTTTCATTACTTGACATTATACTTGACTTTTTGGTACATTAATCTGAGTTATTGTCTCATTCATGAGAATGTAAGTTCCATGAAAGCAGGAACTTTTATGTCCATTCATGATTGTATCTTAATGCTTTGAAAATGTCCTTCTTCTTAAAAAAAAAACAAAACACTTCCTATATTGTTATCAAATAAAGAGATAGATACAATGCAGATTTTCTGCCTTTCATGTTATCTGACTTTGTAAATACTTTCTCCTTGTACTTTAGCTATTTTTACACAATGAAATCTTTTAAGATAGAATGCTGCTGCTGCTGCTAAGTTGCTTCAGCTGTGTCCAACTCTGTGCGACCCCATAGATGGCAGCCCACCAGGCTCCCCCGTCCCTGGGATTCTCCAGGCAAGATCACTGGAGTGGGTTGCCATTTCCTTCTCCAATGCATGAAAATGAAAAGTGGAAGTGAAGTTGCTCAGTCGTGTCTGACCCTCAGCGAACCCATGGACTGCAGCCTTCCAGGCTCCTCCGTCCATGGGATTTTCCAGGCAAGAGTACTGGAGTGGGGTGCCTAACTGAGTTCAATTGTTTACTCTGAATGTCTCAATTTTTTTACGTGATAGAAGCTCTGAAAAAGTTATACACCTCATTAGACTGTGACTCGGCGTTCTTTTTCTAGTGATTGGTAAAGGAAATGATATTAACTTTATGATTTCTGATGCTCTTAAGTAAACAAAAACAGCAAACATGATTTTGCTGTAAAAGAAAGTTTAGCTTATTCCATCTGACTTTGTTTTTAAACTCCACATAATGTAGCTTTATCCTGAGACGTTCAGTTTTAATTTTACTTTCCACGGAAGTTATCTGGCCTTAGAAAGAGTTTGGCAGCTCGTAGCATTTTTTTCCCCCTGCCAGTTCTCAGTCATGTAAAATCATGATAGAGGAAGAGAAGGAAATTGGTTGATGGTCTCTGTGATGTTAACTGGTTGCTGAGCACAGACTGTAATCTCTCCTGAGTTCCTATATGCTTTCAGGGAGTGTTCGCTGAGCTGTAAGGAGTTTGCAGTTGGCATTCCGCTGCACTGGTGTCTCCGGCTAATTGGCTTTATATTATCACAACTGGAGGCCACTCAGGAAAGGGTGGAGCACACCAAGGATTGTGTGTAATTTACTAGGGTAAGGTCTGAGTGCCAACTGCGCAGACCTCTCAATTCTCTCCCAGATTAGTTGAGGATTGAAGCCCTAATTCATCTTACTAATTAATGGATTTAGCTTAATTGTCACAAGTTTAAATTTTGTGCAGGAGCCCAGAGACCTGAAAGTACTGTGCGTGTCATAAAGCAGTGGTGCACATGAGTCAACGCAGCTTTTGAGCTGCTTGTCTTCCCATGATGGCAAGCCACCGGGCCGTTGTCTCAAAAAAAAAAAAAAAAAAAAAAAGAGAGAGAGAGAGACGGTGTCATCTTTATTCCCTCCCAGAAAAGATCCCTTTATTCCTTACCAGGAAAGAGAAGGTGATTGAATCACAGGGCGCATCTGTGCACACCCAAGATCATTTCTTCTGCTTTTCATCTGTTTCAAAAAACATTTTAACTGTGCTGTGCCAAGCATTGGGCAACGTTCATAAATTTCACCCTACTTCCTCGTTGGCACAGAGCCAAGAGAATGGAAACAGGGCTTTCTTGTGGAAAACCGTCCAGCTTGGGGTTTGGGAGCAATAAAGTTTCTTTTCATGTGTGAGGTCTGGGAGTCCTTCAGTGCTTCCTGTTCTGGGGACGCCAATGTTCATCTCCAGTGAGACGTTGCAGATGGAATCTGGCAAAACTATACAGGGAGCCAGGAGTAATCAGGTCTCTGCAAGATAGGCCGAACCAAGTCCCCGGCTCACGAGACCCATGGCAGGCGGCTCAGAGCTGATGCTCGCTCCTTTGTCCCCTCGGAGAAGACCTATCTCAGCTTCCCTCTGAGGCATGCTTTGAGGAGAGAGCGGGAAGATATTTGGAAAATTACTGCTCCTCTTTTGGGCTCCTGCTCCTGTGTCCACATCGTTCTTTTACTTCCAATAATTTAATATATATGGGTTTCCCAGGTGGTGCAGTGGTAATCCACCTGTCCTTGCAGGAGGCACAGTGTTCCATTTCTGGGTCAGGAAGATCCCCTGGAGAAGGAAATGGTAACCCACTCCAGTATTCTCGTCTGGAGAATCCCACAGACAGAGGAGCCTGGCTGGTTACAATCCATGGGGCTGCAAAGAGTCAGACATGACTCACCAATCACAGAACGTAATACATAGAGACAGTAGAGGTGGGACACTTTCCCCATCACTCCTAAGTAGGATGAAAAATCCCCAAGCTGAACAATGTTTTTACTTGAATCCATTGTGCTTACAGGTCACTGGAGGATATGCCCTGTTGCCATTTGAGGTCATCTGAAAGAGAAAGGGGAAAAAGCATGAATTAGATGCTTAGTCTGACTTACAGACTGAAAGACAGTGTTTCTCTTCACTTCCTGGGGGCATGAGAATATGCCTTGCAGTTAGAGAAGGTACGGTCTCAAGGTAGGAAAAATGATTCCCTTAACCAGACGATTTAATCAAGTAAATATCCTCTTAGCACTAGTGCTAAGTAAATGTTTTGGTGTATAATTCCATGAGCTTTAACACACACACACACACACACACACACACACACACACACACACAGATTACTGTAACTACCATCACAAACAGGGTACAGAAGGATTCCAACTTGTCCCAAATCTTCCATCATGCGGACCCCTTGTGGGCAGATTTTTCTCCCCACCCCCCATTGCATCTCTGGATTTGGCAGAGTTCTTTGATACATCTGACACCAGAAACACTAACACCAAAGAAAAAAATTAACTTTATCTAAGTTAAAAAGCTTGTTCCTTGCAGAGCACAGTGAGGAGTGGAAAACCAAGCCACAGACTGGAAGAAAACACTTGCAAATCACCCATCTGACAAATGTTCAAGCACTTTGAGCAAGAGGAAATTGAATAGGGCATGATCTTTTTCTATAAGAAACTGCAGTCAAGTGGAGATAGAGATCAATAGGTGATAGACTATACATGGAGAAGGATGCAATTCATGCTAAGATACGGGAAAGGAAATTGCTCCAGCTTGGGAAATTGAAGATGGCTCCATCGGGCATGGAAGCTGATGGGAAAAGCTATTCTAAAGGAGGGATTCAAGGAAGAAAAGGCATAGAAGTGAGAAAATGCAGGGCATAAGTAGGAAAAAGCAAGCAGTCTACTCCAGCGTCACTTCTGCTTGATGAGAATGAATACAGGCCTTCTTAGCTTCTAGTATTTTCCAATGAACATCCTTCAGCGTTTTCTCTTCCTAAGCTGTAAGGCTAAAATGTAGCTGTCTTAGAAGTAGAAGCTGCTCCCTCAAAGTAAATCCTGGCTGTGCTGACACATAGAAAACTGTGAAGGGTCATTTAAAACCAACTGAACTGCCAGGATGGTTGATTAGAAATGCAAATGTTAACTGTGTTGTGATAAGCATAATAAACAAAACAATGAAACCAATTAGAAGGTACTTTTGAGAACTTCAGGTTTCAATTAGTTATAAAGGCAGAGAAAAAGACTTCAACTGTTTGATCTTTTTTTGTCAGCAGGTCGAGTCAATAATCTGAATAGCTTTGAAAGGTCCTAAATGTCATGGGTCCTGTAGACCCTGGTCATTGTTCCTTTGTTGTTAGACAAGCTGCAATGAGATCAGTCTCCCCAAGACATTTTTCCTTTGTACCGTCAGACTTAGAAACGTAACATAGGCTTCCATAATCTTTTCTGCTGGGCGAGTGTGCAAGCTAAGTCATTTCAGTCGTGTCCAGATCTTTGTGATACTATGGACTGTAGCCCACTAGTCTCCTCTGTCTTTGGGATTCTCTAAGCAAGAACAGTGGCGTGGGTTGCCATGCCCTCCTCCAGGTGATCTTTCCCACCCAGTGATTGAACTTGCATCTCTTGTGTCTTCTGATTGGCAGGCAGTTCTTTACCACTAGCGCCACCTGGGAAGCTTTCTATTGGGCAACATTCCTGAAAGGACAGAATCTTTTGCTATTGGTCAACTGTTGAAATGAACATAGAATTAGCATTTATATTATGCTAAACAGTGGAGGAGTATCAGAATATAAACTTATGCCACGTTCACACTTACAGGCCTGCTTTATTAAATTCTGTTTTGTAGCTTCTTTAAGAAGATAGTATGCATTGGAAAGATCTGTTTCTTGTCATTTGTATTCATTTTTCTTCAGATATATTCAATACGAAAGAGATTTATAAAAAAAATTGTGTTCACTTTTTTTGTGTGTATGTTTCTGTGAATTTTAACATGCACATAGGTTCTTGTAATAAGCACTGCAAACAAGATACAGAATAGCCTCAACATCTTCAAAGAATTCCCACTTTCTGACCCTTTATAAAGAAGCCCTCCCCTGTGTTTGGCAAATAATATCCATAAAGGAAAATTTGATAAATAGAAGTTCATCAAAAAATTTGCTCTTCGAAGAACATAGTTAAGAGGTTGAAAGACAAGTGACAGATTGAGAGAAAACATTTGCAAATCACTTATTAACCAAGATCTTACATTCAGAAAAAAACAAATCTTGAAACTCAACAGGAAGTGCATAAACAACACAATTGAAAAATGAGCAAAAGCTTTGAACGAGACTTCACCACCAAGAAGACAAAGGGTGGGAAAAGAGGCAAATGAAAAGATCAGTAGTCATTAAAGTCCCATAAATTACAACCACATTGTGATATTATGCACCTATTAGAACAAATAAATAAAAATTACTGATGATACCAAGTGATGAAAAATGTGGAGGAACTAGAATGCAGAATGATGTTGTTACTCTTGAAAACAGACTGACAGTTTATTTAAAAAGTTAACATATACATCCCATGTGACTCTACAATCGCGTTACTTTATTACATTACTTTATGACTCACTGGTGGCTCAGAAGATAAAGAATCTTCCTGCAACACAAGAGACCAGGATTTGATCCCTGATCAGGAAGGTCCCCTGGAGAAGGGAATGGCTACCCACTGCAATATTCTTGCAGTAATCTCATGGACAAAAGAGCCTGGTGATTATGTTAATATAATAATCTAAAAATGTATTGAAAAAAATAAAAAATGAAAAAAAAACTGTCCCAAATTGAACATCTCATTTCCTACCTTCTGCTATACTCCCACCCCCTTTTATTCTTTTTTTGACTCTTGGTTAAAGCCATTATCCTCCAGGCTAAACACTTCAGAGTCATCATTCTGTCCTTTTAATTTATTTATTTTTAACAGTATTCATGTACAATTAACCTTTGAATAGCTTGACTTCTATTTCTCCATTATCTTTGCAATAATTATTGAAGAATGACTAGAATAGACAAACAATTACTTCTCGAATTGTGTAGAACTATAGCAGTGACAGATTTTATTTTCTTGGACTCCAAAGTCACTGTGGATGGTAACTGCAACCATTAAATTAAAAGATGCTTGCTGCTTGGAAGTAAAGGTTTGACAAACCTAGACAGTGTATTAAAAAGCAGAGACATCATTTTGCCAGTTAAGGGTCCTACAGGCAAAGCTGTGGTTTTTCCAGTAGTCATGTGTGGATGCGAGAGTTGGACCATAAAGAAGGCTGAATGCCAAAAAACTGATGTTTTCGAAGTGTGGTGCTGGAAAAGACTCTGCAAGGAGATCAAGTCTGTCAGTCCTGAAGGAAATCAGTCCTGAATATTCATTGAAAAGACTGATGCTGAAACTGAAGCTCCAATACTTTGCCCATCTGATGTAAAGTACTGACTCTTTGGAAAAGACCCTGATGCTGGGAAAGATTGAGAGCAGGAGGAAAAAGGGACGACAGACGATGAGATAGATGGTTGGATGGCATCACTGACTTGATGGATGTGAATTTGGGCAAACTCTGGGAGATAGTAGAGGACAGAGGAGCCTGTATGCTGCAGTCCATGGGGTCACAGGAGTCAGACATGACTGATTAAGAACACACACACACACACACACACACACACACACACGAATATCTACTGGGTTCCAATCCCTGCTTCACTGCTTACTCTGTGGGTGAACCTGGGCAGGTTTCTTAATCTTCTTGAACATCACTTTCCTTATCTAGAGTTTGAGAGTAGCATCATTGGCTTGTATCTAATTTTGCAAGAGTTAAATCATCCTATATTATTAATGTCTAGTACAGAGTCTGGATTCAACGAGGCACTTTCAACTGTGAGCACTTGTACTCACATGATTTCCTAGCACATCAATAAGTAAAGTATACACTCCAAACCACACACTCATTAAAAGTAGGATTCCAACTTGAAATAATTGTATCTTAATATTACTCACTCGCTCTCCAATACGATGTCAAACCAACCAACCAGCCTCCGGCGGCTGTAAAACAAGTTTACCATCAGAAATAAGATGCAGAGAAAAATCAATAGCCTGGTGGTCAATATTAATCTCCCATCAATAAAAGCCCATATCTTTCACTGTGTATGGTAATTGTCCCAGTGATCTACTTAAAGCGCTTACAATACTTAGAGGGTTCGCTGATGGCGTCGTATCCAGGCTCTGAGCAGCAGTGTCAAGGAACACCCATGGCTGGGGCTGGTTTTCTTGCTGGTTAATTTGACAAGGGGTCCTCGGTTGTCACAGATAATCAGACTGTGTTTACTGGTGGGTCTGACTTCTCTCCCTCCTCTCTGAGGTTAAGGGTGGCTGTCCTTTTGAGGCGTCCAGGGTTCACTGAAACAAAATAGGCCTGGGCTCAGCTCACCACTTAAGCCAGTGTTGTTAGGAATCTCACTGTGTCTACTCTAGGAGGCCTTTGACATTAAATCACTCTGCTGGCCATAGAGGAGACCTGTCTTCTCCATGGAAGTCTATTAATATGCACACATAGAGCCTATTGGCATTGAGGGCCGTTGTCCAAACAGCTCAGTTTCACTTCCCAGTAAAAGCCTACTCTTCCCATAGAAATATTGCTTCCAACAAGTGACTTGCATTGTCCCCCAAATTAACATCAAGTGTAAGATTTTTACTGTCAGTGTGTTAATTTTGGTTCAGGATGCTTTTTTGGAGAATGAAGACATGGCTTATGAAGGGTGATATGCCCGTTCCTAGCTAAACACTGGCTTCTCTCCTTTTTCTGTAGCCTGCCCCCATGCCCACCTCAAATACCATTATTAGCACCTTGGAGGTCATGGAGGCAAAAATGCTTCCTGAGCTTGGTGCTTCCAGTAATTGTGAAAAAAAGCACTTATCTCTGAACACGTATCACTGTTCATAATTGAACAGTGATGCCCCAAGTATGGGCTTCCTTGGTGGCTCAGATGGTAATGAATCTGCCTGCATTGCAGGAGACCCAGGTTTGATTCCTGGATTGGGAAGATCCTCTGGAGGAGGGCATGGCAACCCACTCCAGTACTCTTGCCTAGAGAACTTCATGGACAGAGAAGCCTGGTGGGCTGCAGCCCATAGGGTCATGCAGAGCTGGACACGACTAAAGTGACTAAGCAAAAGCAGTATCCCCAAGTATAACACACACACACACACACACACACACACACAGTTTTGCAAAACTTTATCTAATGCAGTTGATAATTTTCAAAATTAGCTTTTAGATTGTATTTGAACAGAGTAATTAAAAAATTTACAGAATATCTTACTTTATACACTCCTACAGTCTATTTTAGTCAACTGCATCCTTTTTTAAAATATATATTTTAGCCAAACCTTTCCAAGTCGCACATGCTGTTTGAAATCATAATGACAGACATTACTTTGATGTTACTTTTTATCCTTAACTTAGCCATCATTCACAGCTGCTTCTGCTTCGATTGAACAAGGCACTTAAAAAAGGGAAGATATTATATAAATTAAATTTTCATTGCTCTGTAACTTATCAAAAGATTGCACCATTTCTGATTTACAGTTAGGACTGCAAATTAACTTCAAAAGGCAAGAAATAGAAAAGTGGAGGCATAGTCTTTCATGGTCTATTACTGAGAAGAGGGAAGTGATATAATGATAACAAAAAGGTTTCTTCTCTTGAACAATAGAAGAAATAGAAGAAATATCCATTCCTCTTGTACCTGTGTGTTTATATCCACGTATAAGCTTTGTCTTTGACAAAGCTCTCAACTCTTTGAACTCTTAACTACAATGCAAACAACTCCCAAAGGGCAATCATTATAGAACTGTGGCCTAAAAAAATTAGAGGTTGGAGTTACACCAAGAAATCAAAAAAAGGCCAGCCTACTGCTTTCAGGCTGATGTAGTATTAATAGAACCATTTCTAGATGTGACATATACCAGGGAGTTTATCTGCCCAACTTGCACCGAATTAGTGGGAATGCATACCTGGAACCAAGTCATCTCATTCATCTGAGTTCAGTGTTTGTCCCATCCTATGCAGGACCTAATTCTGTAATATCAGTGCAAGAGAGGCTCATTGGGCAATAGTTGAGTTGGTGCCCCCAGATTCTGACACTTTCTGGATTCCTGGTTTATCTGATGTTTATTTCTTTGCTACAGAGTGACTTTTTTTTTTTTTTTTCTAACTGAACCTCATTACCCTGCTTTGCAAACTTCTGTCTTCATACCTAGCCTTGTCATTCAGGCTCTCTTTCAAGAGTTCACATTTGATAAAACCCATCCTCAAACACCCGCTCTTTACTGGACATCTCTTCTCTTCTGTATCCACTGGCTTTCTTTTTGCTTTTTAATCTTGTCCCCCTTCAATTCTTCTCTCTTGAGTAGAATCCAAAAATCTAAACCACTGGCCACTCAATAAAATTCTAGATTCCTTTTTTTTTTTTAAATACTATCTTTATCCTCTGATGACCTTCACCTTTGACTTAGTCATTTGCTTCACCGAGAGCACAAACCTCCTAATGTCAGCGGCCCCAGGTGCTTTTGCCAGTGTGGGGCCCTTCCTTCATTAAAAAACATTGAAACATATTTTATGACTGCTTTGGTATAAAAATGAATATAATCTTCCACACTGAAAGTTCATTTTTCCTCTCTCTGATCTGATTATTGGCTTCAGTTCCCATCATCGACTGAATAATTCTCAATCTGTGTCCCAATTCATGCTCTTGAGAAAGATAATCTGGTCAAAAACACTCACCCTTTTCTTTGCTTCTTCTTTTAATGAGGTGATGAGGGGAGAACCTAGTCAGAGTGTCAGCCCTTAGTTTCCTATTGACTTTTAAATTCCCCCCTTACCCAGTTTTGGGCTTCTTTGGTGGTTCAGATGGTAAACAATTTGCCTGTAATCTGGGAGACCCAGGTTCAATTCCTGGGTCAGGAAGATCCCCTGAGAAGGGAAATGCTGCCCACTCCAGTATTCTGGCCTGAAGAATTCCATGGACTTTATAGTCCACAGGGTGGCAAAGAGTTGGACACAACTGAGTGACTTTCCCTTTCTGTTACCCTGTTTATGGGGTTGCTTGAGAGCCAGTCTTTGGGATTCTGTTATTCCTGTTTCTTCTCTCTTCCTGCACAGTTTTTTATATCTGACCTCTCATGTCATACTTCCAGTTCCTGAAGTCATTTTCTGGACATTGAGGTTGAATCATTCTGAAATTATCCCACATATGAAACTTGGAGGTCATCTCTGCCATTCCCCTTTATTCTAGCTTCTGATACTCCCCTTTCCCTTACTAGCATCTCTGGTATTTCTCACTCACACATACATATAAAGACATATCCATATGTTATTGAATGACACAACTTGGATAAGGAAACCAGGGGAAAGCATATTTTTATTTTCTGTTTTTGGCAGGTGAGTGCATCAAATTCCTCATAGTTTAACAGGAAGAACATTTGGTTTGGAGCTACGAAAGGTTCATTTCAGTCCCAACTCTCTTATTAATTAATTTCGTAACTGTAGGGAAGTCATGTCTTTTCTGGATCTCAGTTTTATTATCTGTCAACAGAGCCCAACAGAGCTTAAAGGGAAGACGTTAGGCAATGTGATCTTTTGAAAACCCATCCCATCAAACATCTGATGCAACAACTGTAGAGAGTAGGTGAATATATTTAATGACAAGGACTACTTATTAATTGCTAAGTTATCACTTGAAAATATATCATTTCTACATAATGTCATCTGTGGGGCTTACTATAATTATAGTTCCAATGTGGATATTTATGGATACATATATACACATATGCATCATGTATCAAAAATGACAGAATATTCTGTTTGTTTCCAAGGCAAACCATTCAGTATCACGGTAATCCAAGTCTATGCCCTAACCAGTAATGCTGAAGAAGCTGAATGGTTCTACAAAAACCTACAAGACCTTTTAGAATTAACAACCAAAAAAGATGTCCTTTTTATTATAGGGGACTGGAATGCAAAAGTAGGAAGTCAAGAAACACCTGGAGTAACAGGCAAATTTGGCCTTGGAATGCGAAATGAAGCAGGGCAAAGACTAATAAAGTTTTGCCAAGAAAACACATTGGACATAGCAAACACCCTCTTCCAACAACACAAGGGAAGACTCTACACATGGACATCACCAGATGGTCAACACCGAAATCAGATTGATTATATTCTTTGCAATCAAAGATGGAGAAGCTCTATACAGTCAGCAAAAACAAGACTGGGAGCTGACTGTGGCTCATATCATGAACTCCTTATTGCCAAATTCAGACTTAAATTGAAGAAAGTAGGGAAATCCACTAGACCATTCAGGTATGACCTAAATCAAATTCCTTATGATTATACAGTGAAAGTGAAAAATAGATTTAAGGGACTAGATCTGATAGAGTGCCTGATGAACTATGGATGGAGGTTCGTGACATTGTACAGGAGAAAAGGATCAAGACCATCCCCATGGAAAAGAAATGCAAAAAGGCAAAATAGCTGTCTGAGGAGGCCTTACAAATATCTGTGAAAAGAAGAGAAGTGAAAAGCAAAGGAGAAAAAGAAAGATACAAGCATTTGCATGCAGAGTTCCAAAGAATAGCAAAGAGAGATAAGAAAGTCTTCCTCAGCAATCAAGGCAAAGAAATAGAGGAGAACAAAAGAATGGGAAAGACTAGAGATCTCTTCAAGAATATTAGAGATACCAAGGGAACATGTCATACAAAGATGGGCTCAATAAAGGACAGAAATGGTATGGACCTAACAGAAGCAGAAGATATTAAGACAAGGTGGCAAGAATACACAGAAGAACTGTACAAAAAAGATGTTCACAACCCAGATAATCACGATGGTGTGATCATTCACCTAGAGCCAGACATCCTGGAATGTGAAGTCAAGTGGACCTTAGAAAGCATCACTATAAACAAAGCTAGTGGAGATGATGGAATTCCAGTGGAGCTATTTCAAATCCTGAAAGATGATGCTGTAAAAGTGCTGAACTCAATATGCCAGCAAATTTGGAAAACTCAGCAAAACCTTAGGTTTTCCTCACGGTGTGTACATTCTGTGAAAAAGTGTTAGTGATAGTGTTAGTCACTCAGACATGTCTGACTCTTTGCCACCCCATGGACTGTAGCCCCCCAGCTCTGTCCATGGGATTCTCCAGGCAAGAATAATAGAAGGGGTTGCCATTCTCTTTGGGGGATCTTCCCAACCCAGGTATTGAACCCAGGTCTCCTGCTTTGCAGGCAGATTCTTTACCATCTAAGCCACCAGGGAAACCCACATGGGTTTCAGAAAATGTGCCATGAGATATTTCACTATAAACAAAGCTAGTGGAGATGATGGAATTCCAGTGGAGCTATTTCAAATCCTGAAAGATGATGCTGTAAAAGTGCTGAACTCAATATGCCAGCAAATTTGGAAAACTCAGCAAAACCTTAGGTTTTCCTCACGGTGTGTACATTCTGTGAAAAAGTGTTAGTGATAGTGTTAGTCACTCAGACATGTCTGACTCTTTGCCACCCCATGGACTGTAGCCCCCCAGCTCTGTCCATGGGATTCTCCAGGCAAGAATAATAGAAGGGGTTGCCATTCTCTTTGGGGGATCTTCCCAACCCAGGTATTGAACCCAGGTCTCCTGCTTTGCAGGCAGATTCTTTACCATCTAAGCCACCAGGGAAACCCACATGGGTTTCAGAAAATGTGCCATGAGATATATTCATCATTAAAATATCAAGACTATTTTCACTGCCCTAAAAATCCTCTGTGCTCCGACTGTTCAACCTCTCTTCCCCTGGCAACCACAGATCTTTTAATTGTTCTTAAAATTTTGCCTTGGGGTCCATATTTTTAAACACTTACATTGCTAAATGTTTCATTCTGTCTACTAGCTTTTGAGTTAATTTTGAGTAGACAAGCATTCCTCTCTAAATAATACTTTTATCTTTTCTTCAATATGTGTATGTTTCTTTTTTTTTGTCCTATTTACTTGTCTGAAACATACAGAAAAATATTAAAGAGCAATCAATTCAATGAGATTTTCTCCAATATTTCACTATTAATTATGTTCAACACATTTTCTTCTATCATATAAAATCAGAAATAGATATTAATTTTAACCAATGCCTTTCTGGCATCTATTAAGAGTAGAACATTATGTGGAAAAAAGAGCAGGTTACAAAATATTACATTAAAAAGGTTATCTGGGAGGGGGCTTCGGCATTGGGAGATCGTGTACAACTATGACTGATTTATGTCAATGTATGGCAAAACCAATACAGTATTGTAAAATAGAATAAAGTATTAAATTAAAAAAATAAAGGTTATCTGTGAGATATATATATTTTTGCTAATTTTATCAATTTTC